>DWHK01000023.1:0-22019 GCA_018247855.1 Graphium androcles | reverse complement strand
AGTGAAGCGTGCAATACACTGCATGTAGATAGAGTTGCGGGCAACAACTAGTTTCAATGAAATAACAATTGACATTCAATATTCGGTAGATTTCCCAGTTGTAAATTACCTCTAATTGCCTTCAAGGATGATGAGATGAGAGGCCATTTCAGTAAAGGATTTCAAAACTTTTATAAATCAAAAGAAATATAAACGACACACGATTTGAAACATTCTGTAAAGGCAGGGTTTATATCGAAACATAAATTTACAGAAATCATTTTAATCGCGTATCGTAAAAGACATTTAACACATGAATTGGTACAGGTGACCTTAGCAACTGCGCCACCAAGTTATTATACCATCTTAATAAACGAACATCCCAAGACATTCTGTTCGGTAGCCCATGAAAAAATATTATTATATTATGCGTAAATTGCATTAAAACAAATGCAAAAAACGTCAAGAGCCAAAAATACTGATACCGGCTACATAGTTGCCCGAAATAACTTTGGTAAAGGCTCCATGCAAATAAAACTATGCGAATGTATTTACTTAAAAAAAATAACAAAACAATACACATTCCAGTAAATAAAAGTTTCAATCGATTGCGGTTAACAAAGGCACCACCCATTATTTTTATTTTTACTGGCTGGGAAACAAACAGTAAGTAGCTTATGTGATGGTAAACAATCGCTATAGCAACATAATTGATGATTTATGATGATTGCTGGAATAACAAGAGTTAAATAAATAAAAGACTTTACTACTCGTTTTAAAGTGAATTCGATGGTGCTAAAATTTCTAACATTTCAAAAAACTTTACTTCTGCTCCAGATATCTGTACGAATATCAATAAGATGTCGAGCTTATAAAACTGGATGAAAGAAGTAATGTCCCAATTTACTCATCCTATTTCAATTATTACTATCCATATTTGGAATGAACCTTCAATTCGTAATTTAAAAAAATTACGAATTGAAGGTTCATTCCAAAAAATTATTAATTACAATATGTCACATATAGCTCTCGCTGCACTTATCAGGTCACCCGATGAGGGAAGAATATCGCCATCTCACACACATAACCATCATAAAATAAAGTCTGGCTTGTCAAGATGTCGGAAGGCCATTCCAGCCCACTTCTTTTTCCATTCCTTTTACTTACCTATCCTAAATAAGTTCTCACCCCTCCTGCACAATTAATTATTCAATTGAAAGCTGAATACGTAACTCTTTGAATGATGACTATTGACATGTTGTGGGTGTCCATGGGCAACAAAACAACTTAACACCAAGTGAACTGTCAGCTCGGTGGCTAACGTTCGGCTATAAAAAAATATACTTTTTAAACGAGTCAATCTGTGTACAACAGCTAGTATTCTATCATTACCATCAGGTAACCGACTAGGCTGTATGTCTGTATATCTGTCTTTAACGAAAACTTGCTCAAGGCTTATTTTAGATTCAGACCAACGTTGATACACAGACCGCTTACGCAAAATGAAATAAGCATCTAAATTGTCCTTATTTTGTTCTATAACCTTGGATATTACCATGAATTGAACAAGTAAGATGGGTAAATCCATTTAATACACTATGTCAGAATGACAAATATTGGTTTAAACAATTCACGGAACTTTAAAAGTTACGTCATCTTAAGCCATATTTGTGTACTGCTTTCGATAGGTACAGAATACCAGGAGATTCTCAAACTTCAGAATTAGATTAAATAAATTATTTATTATCAATTAAAAAAAGTATGAATTTGTTAAATGGTATTTTTTTGCTTTTATTCTATCCTCTATTTTATGTTTGACCCTATGATTGACATGTAGACATGCCCAAATAAAATAATTTAATAAATTACTTTCACTGACTGAGTAATTTATAACGAACTTTAAAATTTTACCCGATTCATTTATAATTTGAATTATTTTAGCACAAAAAGTAATAAGTTTAATGTTTTTAAGTTTTATCTATCCAAAGACCGATTACATGACACACATACAAAATCGAGTGTTTTAATTCCGTGGATAAGAATAACTTGTTCCTTGTAAGTTTTTTATTAGCTGAGCTGATTATATTGCAGCTTTACCTGAATAAAACGTTAATCCATCTGCTACTTTTTTGTCAAAAATTAAACCAACATCATATCTCTCTCTGCATCTCAGTGCCGTATTAACTTTATCAGAAGAGTGCAGTTGGGTACTCTCTCTCTCTTCTGCATATACAATCGTGAATTGTGCACTACAATATCTCACACGCCAGTATTTGATATTTTGTAGATTGACTGTCATGGCTTAAATTTGGACAGGAGAACAATCGTTTATGTTACAAACAAGACTCTCTTGAAATACTAAGTTTTGTTACATAATCAAAATTAATTTCAAATCATAAAAAATGTTAAAAATATTTATAATGATTTTAAGATATTGAACATTAAATTCTCCTTAAAAAAGTTTAGAAGCCACATGACTGTCAATATTTTTTCTATTTACAGATACTGAAAAGAAAACATTGGCAAATTGGAGACAAGTATATAAATGGCCACGGATTTGTATCAATACCATTACCTAATCATCGGTAGCAATTGAATATGGCAGCATCTAAGGTAATAAACAATTAAGCATCTAATTTCTTAAATCATTTGTATATTTACTTTTCTTATATGTACGCTTTTGCATAAGAAACGATAACACCTAAACAAAAAACATTTTATAATTATTTTTTTATGTAATAATAACTTTTACTTTAGGTTAACTATAACTTTATGTTGCATTATCCTCAGAATTTTCTAAAGTAAAGAGCGTAAAATAATTTTTGCTGCTTGTTGTTTCACAACTTTTTGATTAATAAAATAAGACACAATGTATAAGTTAAAATAGCGGTTTTGTTTTTTCTTTAATAAAAAAGATCAGATAAAAGTTAAGTACGTAATGACACCCTCATGCTGATCACAGCTTCCATTTTGTGTATGCTCAGATGCTAGCGTTATCATCCATTAAAAGTTGAGTTGTCTTCATCAAAAACGTTTTCAATAAAAACTGACTCCGTATGGTACAATGAGTTTATTCTTGCTTAAAACATAACAGAGCTGCTTATGCGTATTCTTCAAAATATGTTTCTCCAAAGCATTGTCCCCGTCTCCGAAGCACTTGCCGACATCTGTATTCATGACGTAAACATGTTCTGGCTTCCATGGAGAACTCTATCGCATTCTTTTTGTGTCCATAATAAACAATTTTTCTAAGCCTGGCAATTCGGTGCTCACGAATTAATTTAGAGTTGTGAGCTGGATTATTACTACATATGTATATTAGCAGCTACATATATAAGAAGCTTTTTGCTCTCCGTACATTGACTAACTTGCACATTTTAAGGTTGTTTTTAAAGTCCATTTGGAAGATACGCGATTTTTAAACGTTAAGTCAGTAAAAGAAAGAAAATCATGTGGTTTGGCGGATGGTTTTCTTCCAAATATTGGTCGCTTGATTGCGTTACCGTTGGGGTGTGGAATTAAGTTTTGTCAGTTTTAGCACTGGATACAACCTAACGCAACAATTCCATTTAAGACTTGGGTAGTCCGTGCCTTGTGGCCAGGTGCAGAGTCCTGGGAAAGTTCACGGTATATTTTTAAAAAGTCTATTACTGAGAGGTTTCACAACATGGTCCACGACTGTATCTTGATACACTTTGGCTGAAGTTTTCACTCCTTTTTCACAAAAATGTAGTTTTGTGACTCCTCGTTAAGATACGGCCCACCAAACCATCACTGACGTAGGATGATGACCACATTGTACCTTTCCGACCGCTTGAGCAGCTTCTTTAGAACTGTGAGCGTACACTTTATCATTTTGGTTATTGTAGTGTTCTTCAATCGTAAAAATTTTTCCGAAGTGTTTAGAATATGACTGACGGGACCCACTTTATGCATTTCTTTAACACCCCATTTCATATTGTAATTTGATAATGAACACGAAAAAATATTTAAAATAGCGGGAAAGCGAAAGAAGTTTTAAACTAATATACGTGTTCCAAATTCAAAATAATTAAAAAGTTAAAAAAAAAGAAAAGTTTTTATGTAACAGTATTCATGGCCAGACTAGTTATATTATACTAGTTAGTTTAAAAAAACCTTACATAATTTACTACCCAAATACAATAAAGAGCTGCAGTCTGATAATTAAAAAAATCTTCTAAACAGTTATTTATTTTTTTCATTTTGGTTTAATTTCATCTAGTATATAGTCCCATTACATACATTACGAACAGACTAAAATGTAAAAACATATTTCAGAATTTCATCATTGTGGCCGTTATGCTTGCCCTTGTGGCTATGACCTTAGCTCAAGGAGGTTTCGGTGGTTTTGGCGGAGGCCAAGGAGGATTTGGCGGTGGTCAGGGAGGATTTGGTGGAGGTCAAGGAGGATTTGGCGGTAGTCAAGGACGATTCGGCGGTGGACAAGGAGGATTCGGCCAAGGAGGATTTGGTGGAGGACAAGGAGGTTTTGGACAGGGAGGAATCGGTGGCGGCCAGGGAGGATTTGGAGGCGGACAAGGAGGATTCGGGCGTCCTGGCCGCGGTTAAATAACTTATTTGACTTTATAATACAAACGACTGAGCAACATTCAACAAATCTTAAATAAATTTCTTTAGCATATTCTGATTGTTTCTATACCTTAAATTATTGTTATTTTTTACAAGGACTTTATACGAAGTCGTAATAGTTCGCACATCAAGATTAACTGTCGTATAATTTTAAAATCCTAAAAATTTATTTTTATTTCTAACTAAGTAAAAAACACAAAATAAATGTAAAATTTTTCTTTTACTTCATATCAAACAATGAAAATTAACATTAGTACAGAGAAATGAAATAATTTTTTATACATTCGTAGAAAAAATATTTTATCTTTGCATATTAAGCATGAGCAAGTACATGTTGGTCTCATTTTATAATTTAATATTTGTTGTACAAATTATGATAAATTATTAATAAACTCAAATGTACAAAAAAATACTTTTAAATATATTCATAAGCAAAGATTTTACGTTTATCTTTTATCAACACTTCTAATGCCTAAACGGCATTAATGGCGGAAAAATAAATATTCGCGTTATGAATAAATGTCTCCTCCGATTGAAAATATTACCAATCCACCACCATCTCGCATTATTTCTTTCGAAGTCGACGAGTATTAGATCTGTAGACACATAAACGTCTATATCATAACGACCTTTTTAAAGGGTTTACAATTATGGGCGTGACTCAAAGTAAAGAACATTCATATAGTGATACACAATATGAGACTTTTAATGTTTTGTCACATCTATTTTGTTCTAAGTATAGATATTTAAAATGACTTAACCATAAAAACGAAGTAACCGAACTTATTTTTACATGTTCAATGCTAGTTAACGTTAATTTTAGATGTAAAGTGTCAATTAATATATCTCGAAATAATGTAAACTTTAGCGAGTTTTACCTCCATATCAGTTTAACACAGCGGCACTCAAAACCAAAGGGAATAGTTATATCTGACGAAAACATTAATAAATCAGTTTTATCAAAAAGTTTTATTATTAAATTTCACAAAGATGCAAAAATATAAAATAAACAATTGTAACACAATAAGCTACTTCTAAACTTTTTATTCTAATAAACTACATTAAAAAATTTAAATCGAAAGCTTGAATTTGGTTAAATATATTTTATAAAATACTCGAAATTATACAAATTTAGAATTACAATAATTTTTAAAAAACAAAATTAGTTCTTTAACGAGCAGAAGAAATTTAGCTTTTAGTTGTTTTTATATTCTATTTGATGTTTTCTATCTCAGAATAATAATAAACTACAACAATATATATATTAAAAAAAATATGAAACGTAAGTTTGAAGACCCTGGTATTTTAAAGACAAATCCATAAAACTAGTAAAACAAGTTATAACTGCTAAATACGCTGCTAGGTCAAATATTTAAAGGCGATCTTAATGTAGTTGTGCAGTAATTTTGAAGAAGCGACCAAAGTAAATTACAGCTATGGAGTTACTCCAAGTAAGTCATCCTTTACCATTTAGTGGTAATCATTTTATAAACCAGAGATCATATAATTTCATATTTATCAACAAATTTTATTTTTTCTTAAATTCACGATATTCTTAAATAATATTATATTTGTAAAATCATTTCAGACAAGTAAAACCCTGGTGCTTATCGTAATAGTAAATATTGTAGTAGGATATGGCGATTATAATTTCGGCGGTGAATATCGTAGGCTGGGTGGCTCAGGGGGACAACCCTCTGGAGTTAATTTTGACCAAAGTGGATTAGGGCAACCTGGATTTGGTCAGAGCGGATTTGCACAGCCTGGATTCGGTCAAGGCAATTTTGGACAAGGTGGATTGGGCCAAAATAGTTTTGGACAAGGTGGTTTCGCACAAGGAGACTTAGAACAAGGAGGGCTTGGCCAAGGTGGATTAGGGCAAGAAGGCTTAGGACAAGGAGGGCTTGACCAAGGTGGATTAGGGCAAAGCGGCTTCGATCAAGGAGGGCTTGGTCAAGGTGGATTAGATCAAGGCGGATTCGGGCAAGGAGGGCTTGGCCAAGGTGGATTTGGGCAAGATGGATTCGGGCAAGGAGGCTTTGGGCAAGGTGGCTTCGGACCAGGAAATTTCGGACTAGGGGGATTCAATACGAATGGATTCGGTCAAGGCCGATCAGGTGGTCCGGGAGGTGGTCCAGGAGGTTTTGGAGGCGGATTTGGCGGTTTCAAACGTTAAAATATTTTAACTAGAAAATGTTAAGAAAATCTAAATATTTATGTGTGTCTCTTAGAATCAAAGTCTTTAAAATAAAGACGTCTTTGTAAAAACACTATATTTGATTTTTTTCTATAACGGGGCTATTCCTTGACCGGGAAAATTGGGTAAAGCAACTCGTCCACCATAAAAATATTCTGATAGCATTTTGAGTAACATTGTTCCGAGATACATAGCGAATCTCGACCCCCTTAGGATGAAATTCTGGTTTTCCAAATTGGATACGGGCAGATTAATATTTTGACCAGTCACTCCCCTAACGGGCAAACTATTTAAAGTTTGCATTATATTAGTATAGAGCCCAGGTGATGCTGGCGTGAGATTTAGATTAGTTTGGACCGGTGGTAGGTTACTAGTTGCAGGAGTTACCGTTGTAGTCGCAACTGGAATAGTTACCATTACATTTGGCTCACCTGATATTGTTAAGAAAGGTTTCACTGATGGAATGATTTCATTTGTAGGCTCAATCACCGGAATGATTGCACTATTTTCCGACAAATCCGATACAGGCTTCTCTGTACTTTCTGATGGTTTATCTGTTGATACAATGACAACGTTCTGCGCAGGTTGTGGGATAGCATCGTCGGGTTCCGTCTTTATTGGAAGAACTTGTGAATTTTCTTTTCCGTTCGATAAACCATCGTTTAAATCAATAATATTGTTCACGTCTCTTTTTTCAATTTTGTGCTTAATACCCAATTTTCCAAACCTTGTCCATCTTTCAAAAATCATTTCCAACGATTTGAATGGAGTGGGGTTAAATTCTATTTCAATATGTTTTTTGAAGTTTATCCCAGCTGCAGGTTTAGTAAATCCGAAATTAAAACTGAGAATTATTAGGGCAATCTGAAAATACAAATAAAATCAGATTCATTAAGCAACTTATGAACTAACTCGAAGATTATTTGCAATAATACCTCTGGAAAATATTTCATTTTGTACTAAGGAACTGCACAGTATGAAAAACGAATCAAAAATGACATCGAAATAGTGATTTACTCCTGTATAAAGAAAACAAACGAAGAAATAATAATTGCCATTTCTTATTATTTGACCTTAGACAGTACACGCTAGATTGTTTCTGCCTTTATTAACTAGGTTAAGGTTCTGTGAACTAGCCTCCTCTTTTTATGACTGTTTAAAAACCAGAAACTTCGTTTAAGCATTACGTTAAAACTTTTATTTTATTGACTCAAAAATATAATTAAGGTTCACGATTTTTGTGGATGTTCAGGCATAATATCAAGGCAGATATTTGCTCAAGGTGATTGAAATCGATTTTACAACTTTCTGTGATCTAGTGGTCTTGCCACATACAATGTACATATTTTTATTAAGTAAAATATACGTATATATAAAAAAGTATGCCAAACATTAGAAAGGATGTGTTCAGTTCTGGGCCAAAAATTTTTTATACACCTACAATAGTTGATCTACTTTTCAATGGATAACTGGTACAAAAAGATACATGTTAATGTCTATAAATGTTTCGTTTTTATGAAATGACTGTCGTCGTATTAAAATTTAATATAATAAAATTTAATACAGAGTGTCTTTCATAATGAATCACACCCTAATGGATCAATGTGGTGAATATTGTTCCGTCAATTTCTCAACTCTCTTGATTTTAACACTTTTTTTTACAATTACATGCATTGCATTTATGTAATGTCGTAAGTAGTTTTAGATATTAAGATTATAAGGACCGATGAAATACACAAAACATCGGACATTTGTGAACTGTCATCGTCTGCCTGAAAAGGCAGCGTGCGTTAGAAACAAAATCTCTCAAAACCATTTTAAATTAAAATTATGTTATATACAGCTGTTGAGCGCCTTTACTTTTGCGTGATGATCCAAAGTAAACCAAAAAAACTTGATGCTCTTATTACATAATCGTAATGGATCAGACGATTATAAAGCGATGTTTCTGGGAAATGCTTGGTTTTCCAGAAAAAAAAAGTTTGTTATTTGTATGGTTTTATGTGAGGTTACTTAGGTGCACATTATAAATTCTCATGGTTCCACGCGAAGCTGGAGGAGGCGTGGGGTTCTCATCGTCAATAACGACGGCGCTCTATAGAAATTAATAAATTTATTACTTTTTCTCAAGAATCAGACGTGTCACAGATATTCAGCTTTACGCGTATCCAATTAATTACTTTTTGAGTGATTCTTTATCAATTAAAATATTTGCAAGCAAGAATATGATCTGAGACTTATGTAACAAATTACCATATTTTTATTTTTTAGTTCAAAGACTAAATTAAAAATACTATCGATTAAATAGACACACAACATTTGTTACAACATATGCAATGAATACAACAATACGACCAATGGTGCGTTTACCGATTATTAAATTACATATACCTACATAACGTATAGTATATTATTATACGATTTCCAATTTTAAAGACTAATTTTTGTCAACGATTTTATTTGTCTACGGTGTCAATTGACAATTAACACGTCAACTCAGTTGTATTCATTATATTTCATAACATATTATATTTATCTATGGTTGTATTCTGTCGAGACGATACGTATTACATAGGATTTGCTTAGAATCTTCGTTTCATTTACCATTCAAATACCGACGAAAAACCTGTTAACGTAAATTCATGAAATAAATGGTTACAACAAAACATTATCCCCATGTTGTTTTTCATTTTAGTTTTATTCTTATATATAATAAAAATACTTTAAATCATGTTTATATAATGATGAAACAAACACACAGATAAATAACAATATTTACTCAGTTGAACTTCGCTTGACTTCTTCGTTTTCCATCAGATGGCATAGAATTTATTTAATAAAATATACTTTTTAAAAGATAATTCCACGATATTTTATATCAAAAAAACCCTTAATACTGCCGTTTTTAAGACTTTCTTGAAAGAACTATATGAATAAAACAATAATCTTAACCTGTGATGCATTATAAAAGTTTAATATGGGGTGTAAAAATCAATATGCTATCATCAAACAAAGGCACAATGGTATTACGACAAGCATACATAATAAGAAGAAACAACATGAAGTTTTCGAAAGTAAAATAACTGGTTGAGAGACCACGTTTGGAATATCAATTATTTTTTTCCGGACCACTCATCACTGATGTGCAAATATCTGGAATAGTGTAGCTGCGCTGTAGAATCACTTATTGGCGAACCACGATCAATAGATAATTTCAATATTATTATTAGATCGGGTTTCTGATACCCTAAATTTAAATTTGCAGATTATATATCAAACTGTATCTATAAAGAGATATTTTTATCGAATCGTATCAAATTATGTTGTTGCAAATGACAACAATATTTTGTACAGTTATTTTTTGAGCATAAGTATCAAACTTGTACAATCTTCGAAAATTTACAGCAAAAATGCCATGTCAACTAGATGGGCGGTGTAATACAAACAGAAAATAGAAAAAGCATTTAAAATAAGCTGAAACAATATTATTTTGGTGTATATATCATGAATATATAACAACGTTTCATTGCAAAATGATCTGAACAATATTAATAAACACTAACATCACCAAAATGATGAATAAAGGATAAATAACCTATTTATTCATTAAATTTCTATGTTGCTTTTTTTTATTGGCTGGCAATAAGCGAAAACAGTATGGTTAATTTACACAATTTAATTTTATGTGGACAAACGAACCAACTAATAATTTTATGACCACGGGATGATTTGATATGATATTCAACCCGTTTAGCATAATATATCAATACCTTTTTCAAATGTGATATGACGTACGATTTCTGTGAATCCATAAAAATTGTGTCCTTTTTATTAATTTAACATTTAGAATATTTGGTAACGGAGTTGCAAGTCCGTTATCACGAGTCGTTAGTTCTATTCCTACACAAAAAAAATGTTTGTCATCACTTACAGATGACAACAGATGAAACGCCCTTACAATGTTGCAATAAGAGACAAATTGCAAAGAAAGAAACACTCCCAGCCAGTAGTTAATTAGTCAGTCCATAGCAGGCATTAAAAAAATTGTCGTATACGCAGTTAGCGCATTTCGTAACAATTTTCTCCTCACCACTTGGACGCAGTGGAAAGTTACCACCGGGCAGTGCAGGTCTGGCGTCGCGTGCGACAGTCCGCCAAGGACGTGTAAGGTTGAGTGGCGTGCATGCCAATGTCAAACTGTTAACTCCTGCAATTCAATAATGGAGTTCGATCGTGCCCAGTGAAACTATCAAAGTGTTCATTATAATATAAATAAATAGGATAAATTGATTTTACATAAAGGTATTATGAACGGGTAAGACATAATTATGTAACTATATGATTTTCGTTCCAATTATTTTGAAGCGTCTGTTTTCTCACTCAAGCACCTCAATTTAAATACATAAGAACGTCCCTAGTCCGTGTCTCTACTTTCTTTTTTTGGAATAGTTTGAAGACATGGCCGTTGTTGCGCGACAAACTTAAAAGTCAATAATTACGTCATTTGTTAATCAGCTTTCACATATATAAACATGAGTGAAGTCTCTCCGATGATAATAAACACCTAGCAGTCGAATGACATAAATAAATAGTGTACACAATTACGTTTCTTCTCTCTGTCAACATTCGCGTCTAGAAACGTTTTAATTAATAGGTAATAAAAACGATATAATAAACTAACGGAAAATATTTATAAACATTTATCAAATGTTTTTATGATTGTCTATAAAAGTTCGTTTAAGAACAAGCACAAGCGGGTTTTTATGGATCATTAACCTCTTATTTTGGGTGGTATTATTTTATTTTTGATTCGGCAACATTCTTATTCATGAATGATCAACAAACAACGCGACGTCTTATCACCTGCTTTAAACGCTTCCATTGAATATTTCTATGGTTTAATGAATATGAATAAGATACGTAATTTTAGCTAGTTTTATGTTCGTGGCTTTGCTATCATTTGTGTTGATTTTGTATTTGTTTTTTGGACAACTTATTTTCTTTTGGAATCCATCCTCTTTCCTATGGCTTCCTATTTTTCTTTCAATATACTATATTATCTCTGTAGGTAGAGTTATAACGCTTGCCGACCGTCTAGAAGTTATTTTTCGGTCTCTTTAGGAGCATTACACTTTGTTTTGGGTATTAGGTGCTATATAGCCTTTTCTGAACTACTGGCAACGCACCTTGCAATATTTCATGATGATCTGTTAAGTAGTTATGATGTGGAAGCGTTGCAAACAAATTTATAGTATTAGTGTAGATTATTACCGACTAAAAAACGATGTTGGGTATTGGGTCAATTGGTATAATGTTCTTTTTCTTGTTGAAGAGCTACTTTTAGGTTGGTCTATCGGTAAATAAAATTCATAAAAAAAATAACTAAAATCTAAAGCGATCCACGTGGGTATTGCAAATACCTGTGAGATTTGTCATCGACAAAGAGAAGAAGGAGAGAAGAGTAGTGAAGTATGTCTTATATACAATAATAATCAAAAACTGTAAACAAATATTGTAATACAAAATTAGCTATCACGGGATTGCTTTTTCCTGATGTTTAGTTCTAGATGTTCTGTTCAACATATATGATGTGATCTATCTAATAAACAGACAGACAAAAATGTAATTAGAAATGTAAATAATATTAAATGTAATTAGCTTATTCAGAAAATTACCTTTCTTTTCTCATCTTTTTGCATTTTTATACATACTTCGATGGTCTACACCCGGTTTCTAATGTTTTATTGTATCAATGAGATGAAAATGTTAAAGTCTATACTATTTCGTGGATAACATATTATCAATTTTTAAATTTCAGGATTCATCCAGATTCATGAACATTTGCCTGACGAATATCTCCGATATTCTGTCAGATTGTGATATCTTCTTATTGTAATATTATTATTTTAAACGGCATCCATCTCTCCATAACGATCTCTTTCTGTAAGGACACCTTTGACCTTTCGGTTTTTATATTTCTTAATTTCTTACTCCCTCTCCTAAATTTGTTCTCAGTGTGTTCCAACAGGCGCTTCGTCTATATAATATAGTATTATTACAAGTCCCAATTGTTTTCTAAATTACTATATTTTTGAATTCGAATCAGTTGCCAGTCTATATTTAATAAACTATTTTACATGAGTTTTGAATTACAAGGCTACATTAGCTACTTAGTCTTAGAACCGATTAAGTAAAGTATAGGATGGAAATAATGTCCTCTGGATCAACGAATCGCTTGTTGCCTCTAAAACTAATGAAGGCGTCCGAGTAAGATCAGACGCTTAAATGAAAAATATGTATACCATGTAGTTTTGCTTTACCATTGCTGTAATCGAGTACAACGAGGATACCTTTAATATATTTTTATACATACAATCGTTGCAGAGCGAGACGACGGTTCACCTAATGGTAGGCCATTGCCCGAGTATAACTTGGAGAGAATAGTTCATTTGGTTATGAGGAAATTGAGAACATATTTAGGATAAGAAAGAAAAAAGAAGAGAGGCAGAAACCATCAAGCAACATCACACCGCAGACGTGCTTATTTTCCTTAGCTTTATGTTGAGGTGGTGAAGTAAGCCGGTTAGTTCAACAAGAAATTTGTCTAAAATTATACAATCTACCAACTTCCTACACGTACCTTTATGACTGTAAAACAAGTCAAAGCCAATTTCTATATAAAGCCTAAAAGACCATGTACTGCAAAACAGGAAATAATTAAATAAAATTATTTTTATTTCTTTCAGAAAACTATGGGACCACTAAAAAGCATTGTATTTTTATTGTTTTCCATATTATTACTTCACACGTGTCAAGGTTATGCAAAATGGTTTAGAGATATTACAAACATAGAAAAAAGAGGTATGTCTGACACAATAGTTGACTTTTTAGACTATGTATTTCCAAAGGATGATTCAGAAACAAGAATAATGAAGGAAATATTTACTATGTTTGCTGAAGACGGCCCACCAGATCTGGAGGGCGGATTATCAGCATTGGACTACTTATCGGAATAATAAAACTTATTCAATATAATAGATAATTCTAAGAACATATTTATTTTATCTCTGCTTACAAATGTCGTCATCACTTCTTTAATTTGTTAATCAAAAAGTATGTTTCAATTTGTACCGCTGCCAAAATTATAAGCCAAATATTGCCTAAATAAATAAGCTTTTAATATCTTGGTTTTTTTTTTAATAGGACTACACTATAATATTATTATCAATGTACCCGACTCTAACTATGCCTAAAAATAAAAAAGAAATCATGATGTTAAGTCTTCGTGAAATTGTGTCTGCTATACAAGATACAAGCTTAATACAGTAATTAAAAAAGTAAATTAAATTAGAAGTCTTTATTTTGACTAAGTATTACAGTGAAAGCTAGCATAAAATAAAGTATGCCAAACTTTAAGGAAAGCCAGATGGATGCCTACCTTCTTCTTTTCGCACTCCTTTCTCTTCCGAATCCTTAATTTATTACTACCCAATAGCTTATTTTATCTAATATCCAAGATTGGTAACACAACCGCAACTCTATACATAGTTTGTATTATTGTTTGTGTCCATGGACGATGGATTCAATCAGCATTAGGTGAATAATTTGTTCGCTTGTCAACATTTCCCTATAAAAATAAGAAATAATTTATTTATATATATACTAGCGGACCTAGCAATTGTTAATACTGAACTTTTTCTACAATTTGAAATGTCCGAAAAATGTTTCGTCTTGTATAAATCAACACATTAACAATAATTTCTTTAGTTTTTTACATAACACCATATAAAAAATAAATCTTCAAATTATTTTCATAAGAAAACATTTCGAAATCCTGTATAGTTATGGAAAATAACTATGGACTGAATATAAAAAAAGATCCCGCCTTAAAAACAGTTAAATATAAGAATAACTTAACAACCACAAAAGGCACTCTTAGAATGCCCAATTATGTATGGTAAAGAAATTTAAAGACTACGTCTGTATTAAAGACTGTCGTAATAAAAAATAATATAGTGCTGTAAGACATAAAAATGTAAAAAAAAAACTTGGCGCCTCTGAAAGGATTTCGTGAAACCTTTACAATTATTTAAAGCTTAAATAAAAAAGTGTACGAAATAAAATTTTCTGATCTCGATTACAACAACTAATTGAAAAATAAGGATAATAAATAAAAAGAAAACTAAGTAATTATAATATTTTAGTTGTATATGCAAAGGTTTCTAAGATTAATTTGTATATCGGTAAGTATAACTATTCAATTAGAGACCAACGTCATTGCAATGACGTTGGTCTTGAGCCAATGCATTGGCTCCATGCCGCGCGGAGTAGGTGTATTAAAATTGTAGTTAGGTTAGTTCTTTTCATTTGTTAATATTTTTGTACTTATCAATAAAAAATAATTAAATAAATAACTTTCTCAATAAGAGACTTTTAAAAATCAAGCTTTGACAGAAGATAGTTTAGAATATTTGCCAAGCCAAATCAAACGAATCCAAACACGGTGGATCTATTTCATTTAGATCAGAAATTCCTATAACCACCTCTCAAAAACCGATCCAAGACTTCAGACAAGACAAGCTTCAGGCACATAAAATATTTACAACATACCAGTATTATTTTCATAGAAAACTGAGCAACAGACTTAAAGCGCCTTAGAAGTGAACTTTCATGACACATTGAGTTATACTGATTTGAAAAAACAAACTACTTAATCAATTTTTATGAAAATTGTCGTAATTTTGTTAATAAATGAGGGATAAGAACGGCAGCTACACACTTTAATTATATTATTTCCCAGGTTTTTAATGAACACTTTCTGGCCTATTTGCCTTTTTGTGTACAAAATAAATTTTTGGATCAGTTGATGAGAAAGCAGTCAATAAAACTAGAACATTCTCATCCTCGGAAACTATAACTCAAAAGTTTTCAGATTGCAAGTTAGTTTTGGTTTATTTAAATAATAATCCCAGAATAAAACATATAATATACAGATATTATGTGCCTGAATGCATTTATATTATATAAAAAAATAATGGAACATTATCGCGTATCAACTTTTTGGTCAAATTTATTGAAGACACTTTAGCGATGTATCCAACTGAAAGAAATAAATTGACGCCATTTAGAGCTAATATAAGTCGATTAGGCGGAAATCATGTTCCGGATTATATACCCGGTACATCGAAAAAAAACAACCCTACGCGAAGGTGTTCGCATTGCTACAAACTTAATATCAGGAATAAATCGCGTTACTCGTGTTCGATTTGCAAAGTCCCATTGTGTATAATATCTTGTTTCACTATCTGATAAATATCACTCCACAGCAAGAATTTTAATTCCTAATTTTATATGTATAATATTTAATTGAATTTATTGCGTTTTTAGTTTAATGTGTATACAATATATGCTTATGTTAATCTAATGTTAAAATATTTTTGTGTTAACCTTATGTTATCCCTATGTTAAAAATATTAGATATACAATGCTTGTCTAAATGATACAGTAAATTTGGCTCATCCAGTTTTACTTTGATCTATTATTGAATAGATTATCAAGCTTATTTGATACGTATAGTATATATGTACTACTTCGTATAGTTGTGTATCATTTTTCACATCAAATTTTAGAACCGGCGCAAAAGTGTGGATAAAATTCATTAGTGACATATGTATCCCTTTTTGATGGGATTTCACTAAATTTAAAGTCCTACTGTGGTCTACGATTCTTTTTTTAATATAATTGTTTCTTTCATACTTGACAAATTATAGCACCAAATATGTTAAAACTCTTTGATCTGCTATTAATCTCTGGCAGGCGTTAAAGAATAAAATAGAACAGAATTAACTTGTGCGAACGTTGATATGATTTAACATAACTATTTTATGTAATACATACATTACCGGCTAAATCAGCTGAATCTTTTTTCCTCTTCCAAACTTATCTCAAAGTATACCCGTCTAACCAAGATTAGTTGAGTTCTTTGAATAACTAGTTTTTTCTGAACTTCTAGGCTTTTTTTGCAATTACCGGCTTAAAGGCTTACTGATATAGCTCTAGTATTTTTAAGGGTTAGTATTAATTTTGGCACAAATGGCATACATGAACTGATCAATTTTAACTATTTGTTGTAATAACAATAGTACATGGGTACACCTGCGACATCTCTGGTTAAATTTGAAATTTATTTTGAGGTGGTAGAGCATAACATCCTTCAAACAGCTTTTGCTGCAATTCTACGGCCGCGCTTGCCCGAGGAGGTACCACCACCATGCACAGAGCCAGCAAAAAATAAAGTATGCATGGCTCTTAAAGTTGCCAGATGGCCACTCCTACCCTCGTTCTTTCCCTCTCCTTTCAGCGCCAAATTCTAAATATAATCCTAACCCATCCTACCCTTAAGCCTGTTTTATCCAATTTTCAAGGCTGGCACCTCACACGTAACTCTTCATATGTTGTGTGTGTCCGTGGGCGAGGGTATCACTTAACGTCAGGTGAAGCGACGGCACCAACCAATTCTTGTCCCAATCGGCCAATTTAACTTACATTACGCAATAACGTCATATTATTATTCAATAAATGTTACCAATGAATATATCCTACCTAATAACTTATTAACTAATTACGCTTGTACTATTAAATACTTATATATACTTGTAACATTAAATATATAAGCACACAATGAGTAATTTTATTGTCGACATACAATACGTTCTTTGACTTCTAAACATTTTGTAGTAGCTTCAATAGGATTTAATTGCTTAAGACTTAGTTTTTCACTAGGCGTTTCTCCACTGATTTTATCAGAATCCTGTTGTGGAGCCGTTTGTTCTGGCAGAAAACCATCATATTGGGGAAAATTGACATCTCCGGCGGGAGGGCGGCGTGGATTTGTAAATGGTCCAACGACATATCCACATTCCAATCTATTGTTTCTTATGCGACAACCATTTTGAAGTTCTATGGGTGCATTTTCATTTGGATAACCTCCAATATTTCTGTTGTAGCCGCAGAGTAGCCTGTCACCTACGACCTTACATTGACTAGGGTCGAAATCATAAGGACAGCAGCGAGATCTCTGTCTCTTAGGTTTTCCTGTTATTTTATTATTAACGTCGTTGGCTCCATTCTTGTCTTCCTTACTTGACGGGATAGCCGCATTGAGTTTTTTTTTGTCCGGTGGGACACAATCCGGTGCTGTCGCGCCCCAACGTGTAATGGTTAAACACTGTAAATAAACATATGGAACGTTTAATATTTAGGCGTATTTAATTATATTAAGTACATTATTATTTCCTCTTTTTATTCATTTTCGAGTCTTCAATGGTTGCAAAAATTCTATATGGCACTTCTTCTGCCTCTTTAGCAGCAAAGTTATGTGGGAGAACCCGAAGGGGCATCTGGTTTTCTAGGCTAAACTACCAGAGTAATAGTTGTTTCCCTTTAGTATCCACAGTCTGTTTTTACTGCGCCCTTTTCGCTTGCTTTTCTCCTTAGCATGGACTATGGTGAATAACGAAAAATCTAAAACGGTAAGCTCTGAGTGCTGCTTCAACCAAGCTCGGCACTTCTCTATCGAGTTCTGGGTCGTCTCCTTGGCTCATCGTCGCAGTGATGGCACTCTGACTAAAGCTTAAACCCAAAAGATCTAGTAGGTAATGGAGTCTTGATTTCTGTATAGCTATCTACTATGTAGTCATCGCATGATCTCCACGTATCTCAGACGGGCACTATGATGCTCCAGCCTTTGTTCTTACTTGATTTATTGCAAGCCTAAACTTAATGCCTTTTTTTCGTAGACAAACCATGATTACCCCATTTTTATTTCTAAACCTTATTCCTATTAATTTAGAAATAAATTAAATTATATACTGATAGAGAATAATACCAAAATACTGGTCGTGACACCACACAAAAAAGTAATTAGTGGTTAGCTAACCATAATTAACTTAACGCAGAATCTCATCATTGCTCTTATCACAAAACGACTGACTGAGTTCGTTTTCAATTAAAACCAGTTATATAGTGGTACAGGCGGCGTGAAAAGACTTTGACAAAATTATTATTACTGTCATTATTTTTCAATAGATATACCTCTTTTATATGCGCTGAAGTTTTTTGTTTTCTTTTGTAAAAAAAACAGTTTGAATTTCAATCAATACATTTTAAGTTTCAATATTACCACGTTTACTCGTTTCATTTATTTCCAACAAATAAATTACTTTAACTGTACAAGTGTTTTAATAAAATAATATAGGCATGAGGAAGGAATGTCTTAGAATGTTAACAAAATTCCATAAATTGTAATTACAGAAAAAAATATAATAACTTTATCCATTCATACTTACACTTACACTTGATCTAAGTCGTCATTCAACCATATTTTCATGATATGTTTTTTATATTTAATATTCTGTCGCATTTTATTGTATCCTTGTTCTTGATTATTATATAGACGTGTTCCTACAACAAACGTTAAGAATGTAAACTATTTAACTGTCTATACTTATTTTATCAGCAAAATTTGCTATCTGTACAAAGTGCGGAGTATTATTACTTGCATGATTGTAAAATCCAATTTCCATGTATTGTTCAACCAATATTGTTTTCTTAATAATTGAATTTACAATGTTATTGTTATTATCGGTGAGTTAGAAACAAATGGCAAAGTAAACCTAACATTTTTTAAACATATTAACCTCCTTAAATGTAATATGTTTTGATAAATAAAAACTTTTGCGATTTTTATATTATCCGTTAACATCCATCTATACCTTAAAATATCTATATATCTTTCGTGTTTTTACATTTACCTAAACTAAATATAAAAGTAAGCAACGTAATTATCAAAACAAATAATTACAAAGACCATTCAGGCTTAATCATTTTCAGGCATTTCGTTTTACAGCTATGCTTATTATCGATTGAAATAATTGTTTACGTGAAAAGTATGCCAAGGCTTGGTCACATATTATTTGATCCTTTATTTTTCGAAGCAAATACCTCTAAAATATATAATGCTTTAAACATACTAACAAAAAACCAAGTCGAAAAATATTTGCGATCGCAGAATATCACAAAAGAAAATAAGACTGCAGATATTGAAGAAAATAATATTTCTGGAGATATTAAGGAAAACAATATTATAACAGATATTGCAACATTAAAAAACATTATTTCCGAAGACACTGGGGAAAATAGCATTACCGAAAAGAAAAAGGGAAATGATATTTCTGAAAATATTAAACGTAATAAAATTCACCCGAGTGGGTATGACTTTGACGAAACAATATGTAAAGAAGTAAAAGACCGAATTCTTTGTGGCTATAATAAAAATTACGGCAAATTTGAAAGTAAGGAAGAAACAAACGATACAGGTAATGGATGTAGAATACGTGGGGATAGAATTGAATGTGGTTATTTATTTGGACCTTTTAAAAAAACCAGGCGTCCCCCAGTAAATGAGGATAAAAAAGAGAAACTAAAGCTTACACGAATTACAAACCATGATGCCACCCAAAAAAGTACTACAAAACAAAATTTATCCACGGTTTCATTAAAACCGAGTAAAACGTCTCTTAATCCAGAAACAACAATTAATTCTAAAATTTTAACAGTTTTGACCACACCACTTCATAATAATAAAAATAAAATAGCTTTCTCTTCATCGCACCAAGTTACCAATTTTACTTCATCAAAAGTTAAGGTCAGCACATTAACGACAGAAGTAACGAGTTCCATTTCAACCACTGAGCTACCAGTAATAGAAAAACATTGTGTTGAAAACGGTGATCACATATTTTGTTTATGAAAAATAATAATTGCAATTGTACAAGAAACGTCTAATATTCTGCAACACATTAATACAGTTTAGATATACGTAATTTGTATTTTAAGTATTGTTCATGACGATATTGTATTAATAATAAAATAGAAAGCTTTCTAAACATTAACTTGTTGAAGACTGGTAACTTTTTGTTTACCCTGGGATATAGCATAGACAGATTTTAATGAATTATTTTTGAATAATATTTAGTTGGTATGATGAGAGGAAAAGGTAAAGACAATCTTAGTTTGTTCCATAGAATTTCGATTTATTTATATTTACATTATACCTAAATGTTATGTCAAAGAAAAGTTGACCGCGTGCTATAAACTGTTTTAAACAATACAAGTTTCTTCTTTTGGTAAGAACGTAGAAATAACTTCTCTTATCATCAACGTTAAAAATATTTTTAAAGACAAAGGTTAGTAAGCGAGCGGGCGGTCCGAGTAATGTCACTGATGGACACCCACAATGTCCAATGAACATAAGAATTTGCTGTCTAGAATAAAATAGTTCATAGATAGGGAAAAGAAGAAGGATCCTACCTTCTTCTTTTCTTTTAAGGTATGCGTTCTTGATTCTTATTATCTGTTTATTTTTTATTGAAAGATATTCTCAAACACAATTCTATACATACAACTCAAAGTAAATAATGTCACGACATTATTTGAGTATGTGCCCTTTAAACAATACCTAAAATCACGGTGGTACTGCATCCTAGGTAGAAAACACTACATGTTTTTAACTATATTTATAAAATCATAACAAATAGGCACTTAGCTCACTTGCCTAACAAAACAAAATAGAATCAATAATTAACCAGTCCACTTTAGACCAGATTTACAAGGCCATGGTTTTTCCCCAATCAAGCAGACCCATTCATAAACTAAATAATGAGGTGCAGATTTGCAATAAGACTTGTAAATGTCACTTTGAAGACTTTTTGTTACAACACAGAAATATGAGTCTGCATTTCGTTCTGTTAATCAACTATTAAGTAGAATTTTAAATAAAACCTATTATCTATTCATTCTTCTACAATACGTTCGATATGTTGCCTTTTATATAAACAAATTTTCTAATTTTATTTTGATAATATGTTGATAGAAGTATAAGTATAATGTGAGACATATTTTACAATTCGTTTAAATGAACACTCATCTTATAAGAAAACAATATTTTTGTTCTTAGTGTGATAAAGTTTTTAATTAATGTAATTATTCTAATTATATATTACAAACATTTGCATTCCTACTATCCAATATTTTTATATATAGTTATTATGTACGCATGTAAGATACTATAATCCTTCTAAAAGTCTGGACCGATTATGGTAATTTTTTGTGTAAGTTAGTTACTGAACAGTTTAGATTTACGACTGGACAAGGTAGATATCTGCTATATATA
>DWHK01000022.1:0-22076 GCA_018247855.1 Graphium androcles | reverse complement strand
GACCCTATTACTAAGACTCCGCTGTCTGTCCGTCTGTCACCAGGCTGTATCTCATGAACCGTGATGGTGAGACAGTTAAAATTTTCACATATAATGTATTTCTGTTGCCGCTATAACAACAAATACTAAAAAACAGAATAGAATAAGTATTTAAGGGGGCTCCCATACAACAAACATGATTTTTTGCTCGTTTTTGATTATAGCTCGATATTGATGACGGCAACAGGTAGAAACTTGAAATATTTACAAAATATTTAATTTAAAATTTAAATGAAAGATATATGAACAAAAAAAATAAAACATATGATTTTTTTACTTTTTTATACATAATGATATATATATATATAAATACGGAACCCTTTGTGCACGAATCCGACTCGCACTTGGTCGCTTTTTTATTTAGTGTCATGACAATTTTTTCCTTAAAGGATTTAAACAAGCGTGAGATTTACCGCAGACCTATAGATATCTATAACTCACTAAAGATTTTAATTCTGTTACCAACTTCTAAATGTGGAAACGGATTACACAGCATATCGAAATGTGAAAATTAAAATCAACTGTTTAATTCCATCTTCTAGTTGCCCAGCAAGAGCAGAGCAGTCAGCCAATTAATTCAGCTAACTACTTGCATTGCCCTACCGCAGTATAATTAGTCATCAGTGGACAGCGGAAAATTATGAAAATACTACATGGCGTGTTTATGGAATATTCTTATAGGGAAACATCAAATGTTTTACGTTTTTCTCCTGACGATGTGTGTGTCGCTTGTAGAGCTTGACTCACTTGACAAGGTTTGTATCGGAGCAATTCTTCGATACCATAGTTCAGTGACATCAGTAGTCTTCAGACAGACTTCAGATAAATTGTTTGACTTTAGTCGTTTTATCTTCATTGACGTAAAAAGAAAGTATTGACGTGGCTTAGTGCTAATTGCACGATAATATTGCTGACAAACAAACAACGCATCATCAAAGAGGTCACTTTCGTATGTAATCGTCTTTTAACATTCGACCTTCGAAGGAAAGTTAAGGTCATTTAAGCAAAAACCGCTTTGTAAGATTAAAAACTGACATTTATTAATATTTAGCTAGTACATTGAGGATTAAATTAAAATAATAGCGTTTATTTTAAAATCGATTGTATACGATTAAAATAAATCAGAAGCTAAATCATTTATACATTAAGGATATTTAATAAACTAAACCTGTAATTAATTTCTTTAATGGAAGTTTAAAAGTAAATAATTAATCTCAAATGAAGAAAAATCGTATATACTTCCACAATAAAGAACGTAAACAAGATAATGGAATCATAAAAAAATTAAATCATTAAAGCGAAGTACGGTGCTAAGACCTGTAATTTCTTCCGAGTATCTAGAAAGATTCTTGAGCTATACAAAACACGTCTTACGAGTTGAGTTTAACGATCAATCCGAGTTATTATTAGACGTATGGAGGATTAACATCCGTATAAGAACCAAATCTATTTACATATAATACAAAATATGTTTTCGCGCCGTTCGAAGGTCACGATGTTGTTTTTCAACAACACCAAACACCAACATTCGCAGAACGCACCGCAAATTTTGTTTACATTCGGCCGATTTCAGCCTAATATCGCGTGCGATATGAAAAATATATATATATATCGATCGACATGTGCGATATATCAAATACATTAGCGTCGTATTTCAGTATTTTTCCATCGTTGATTTTATTATCGGCAAGGCACTGGGCAAATAGTTTCAGCCGTGCAAACACACGATAAACATCTCGCTGGCACGACGTTATATTGTCCCGTAATAAATGTTTACACTTTAACACAGTTTATTCACGACGGAATATATTACCTGGAATTGATTAAGTATAATGTGACGATTGTCTAAGGGTCAAAATGGGCAATATTTCGGTTATTGGAGACGGAATATAGAAGATCGCGATTCAATGTTACGTGTTCAGTAGCTCTTAGATTCGTCTCGGATGCTTTTTCGCACATTGGTCCCGCCAAGGCCTTTGTCTCGTTCGTGAGTTTGTCTGTTAGCACAACAATCGGTGGGTGGGCACGTGTCATTTCAGTGGCACATTGGGGCCAGCTTTCCTTCCGCATCTATTCCGAGCTGCCCTGCCGGGTCACGCCTGACTCATGCAAATCAACTTCACAATGAGGGAATTAGCATATCGCGGCGCTTGCTTAGCCGCGAAGCAAATTAATTTTGCAACTGCGTACTTCGTTACTAAACAGGTTGTCGGCGAGCCTGCTGAAGAAACGGAAGGACCGACGATATGTTTCTTATATGCGTCCACATGACAGTTAAACGAGTAGCCCAGTGTTTTGAGCGATCAAAGAGGAGGAACTGTATATGTGGGACGTTTCATCCACGCGTATAAATGTCAGAATTTGGGTCAGTAGCGTAGTAGACGGGCGGTTCTTAAACATCGATTGAGTGAATTTCTGGTAAACATAACCGAGGTGACGTAACGACGCGAGCGCAGAGGCGCGGTTCTTTGGAAACGAGCGGACAGTATTTACTTCGCTATTCGAGGCGATATAAAACACCAGTATCTACGTTTGTGGGGGCGTGTGTCGCCGTGGCCAGCGAGCCTCAAGGTGGACGGGCAACGTTCGTCACGTGGCCGATTTCATTTTCAATTCGATCAAATAAATTGGTTGCCGAGCGATTTTAAATGTTTTATAATTTATGCTGTATAGCGCCGTACATTAGTTAATTTTAACGCAAGCGTACTGATTAGTTATATGTACAATTTTATATATTTACCTTCATGTGGACTATATGATTCATACATATAGTCCACCGTATTTATTTAAATAAAAATGTTTTTTTCTTTTGAACTTTAAACGTTTAATTTATATAATTTTAACGAATAATTGTGACGGCTAGAAAATATTTGACGTTGGCTGCGTCGTTCCAGGTCGTGGGTTCGATTCCCACCCGGAGCAAATATTTGTACGATCTAGAAACAGTCGTTTCTCTAATATTAATCACATATAGACAAACTCCCAAATGTGATTAATGTTTGTAAAACGCCCTTGTCACACAAGACATAGATCTTACAATAAGGACAGCGTTTTTTTTTTAAAGATTAAAAAAAAAGATTTGTATTACGAACGATTCCATTCATTATTATAGCATGTTGAAGTAATTTAACCATACAGTACAACATCTCATCAATCAAGAAAAAGTTAATAGTTAATAGCTCGTTGCTTTTTTCTGTAGCCCTATAGCATATAGTTTTTATTTTCCTATTTATATAACAAGTTCACCAATGGCCCGATGATTAGAGCGTTGAACAAAGATGGCGCTGTCCGCCTCACCGTTACCTTTACACGGTCGAACTGCTGACATAAAAGAGTCGATCAGGAGGGAGAACAAATGGGCATAGAGCGTAGAGCGCGTAAGGATAAAAATACAGCGCGGTGGACGCTGTGCAGTGGGCAAATAGGGCCGGATTGGGGTCAATCGCTTGAGGCCATCTGCGATAGCTAATTATAGTCGAACATCCAAGCTCGGTAGCTCCACTGTGAACCGCTATAGATAACGCAGGTTAATATTCCTTGTGTACTTGTGCAATTAAATTTATATTGACACAAAAAAGTGATATTTAATTTTCCTACTTGGTAATGATATCGATATATGTATGTATATCAGCAAGGGATTCTGAATTAAAAAATAAAATCTGAAGGTAAAATTATAAATAATTTAAGGAGGTAGGTAGGACTTCGAAGATATGTCATTTCTGTTGCGGATTAAAAAACATATAATGATTATGATTATCCGTCATTACCAAACTTTAATATAGTATAAATATATGTAAAAATTTATTTACATAGCCTTTGACATATAATATGGTGTGTTGTTAACAACGAGTTGAGAGAAAAACATCAATATTAATGCCAATGCCGAAATCGTCTTCAGATATCTAACATCGTTCCAAGGATCTTACGTTCATTATGTACGGAGAAACTTTCCGAGTTATAAATACGAATTATTTATATTTAATGTTTTATCGATACACATAAAAATAATTGGTCAATCATATTTTAATATAGAAACGATGCAATAGATAATTTCGTCTCAAGGTTATGTATTAAGAGTTGCGAGAGTTTGAAGCTGAGTGTCTATTTTTCAACTAACTTCAAAAAAGGAGGAGGTTCTCAATTTGACTGTATTTTTTTTTGTGTTTGTTACTTAGAAAACTTTTTACTGGGAGAACCGATTTTTATGATTCTTTTTTTATTTGAAAGCTGGGGCTTTCCATGTGGTCCCATTTAAATTTGAATAAAATCTGGCAAGTCCTTTTTAAGTTATTGATCAAATAGTTGAAGTTGAAAATACATTACGAAACTCCACTTTTCAGGCGGTTTAAGTCGGTTTTTTTTAATTTTCTGTGAAAATAATACTTGTATTTATAGAAATACCTTTACTTCGTATATATTACCAGGAGTGAAACTTTATATAAATTTGTAAATAGGTAAATTAATTTAATACTAAAATTA
The DNA here is from genome assembly GCA_018247855.1 of Graphium androcles. Lineage (NCBI taxonomy): Eukaryota > Metazoa > Arthropoda > Insecta > Lepidoptera > Papilionidae > Graphium > Graphium androcles. The sequence goes on along the minus strand of DWHK01000022.1, from coordinate 17,558 downwards.
AATAAAAAAACAGGAAATGCTGACCTTGGTATTTCGCAAAGTTTATTCCTCGAGAGGGCTATTATACGTTAAACGAAGCCTTTACCTTGTATGTTTATGTTAACTTTTGAAAGTAACAATACATCATAAATGCTAATTATGACAGGTCGGTGGCCTGCGCTCTGTCAAAATATTACTAGGCCAAACGCAAGCAGTAAAGAGTACAAAGAAGTAAAGCGTTTCTTTCAACTAGTACAAAGCTTTATATAATTTACGAAGCCATAACAACCACTTGCGATGTTACGCTATGAGAATAATAGAAACAAGGAAGAGTTCTAGCAATAAAATTCAATGTGGCATGTGCAATACTTTTTACATTATTGTTCTTACAGATTTCAAAAGGAGTAGATTCTCAATTCGGGTGAATTTTTTGTATGTTTGTTACCTCGTTTCTCTGTCATTTATCCACCGTAAATATGATAAAATTAAATTTATATCAATATCGGTTTAGTAGTTTGGTTTTAAATGCAAATAATTTAAAATACGGTACGAAATCGTCTAATTTAGGGGTTTGTGGTCGTTTTCCTAATTTTCTGTGAAATATTTTTTTTTCTAAAATGTGTCGGGTGCGGCTAAAGTGATATGCGGGTCTGATTTTGCCTTTGAATTGTGACATACGCAGTCTAGAGCTACAAATGCAACAGAACCCATTATGTTAAGTGACGACTTGCGCAAACGGTTCTCAGGCGGCGCGGCTATAATTACAAATACACACAAATGTAGTACACAGTGGTACTTTGTCATTTTCTTTATAAAATGACGACATTGGTCATTAGAAATATCTTTAGATATTCTTGCATATGTATCTGATATATAATTTATGATGAGATGATTTACATCTGTACAGAAGAAAGCGAAATACTACTGAGTGATAATCACTTTATTTCACAAGTTAAGACTCAGGATAATGTAATCTTGGATGGGGTCTGTCTGAAGTAGATGGGATTTTGTAAAATTCGGAATTTAAGGGGGGTTTGGGTTGAAAACTGCTTTTCTAGTAAAATTGATATTGTAATGGTACTTTTACGAATCAGACACGAATGAATCCGCAGAAGTATTATAGTATATCTTTACTTTTAGTTTTAGGAATGAAATCTTATATAATACGGTTATGGCGCATGTAATTGGTAATGTAAACAGACAACACAATATACAATTCGACGATAACGATAATCAAGCACCAATTGGACCATTGGAGTGTACACCGGGACACGTTTCCCGGCCGTCCGTAAGACGGGAAGTCATTAATGATTCGAACTGTGTCCAACATCTAATAACGGTGTTATGCAGCCAGAACATTACTATTATAATCACGGTGCCGACCGGCTCTCGGGAGATTGCAGTTTTGCGCAACCAGTGCGTGAAACTTACTTAATTTGTGAAGATTTTCTTATCTTACACGTGTCGAACCGGCGACACTGATTTCCTACGTGTTTTATTTATATGGAGATTTTAACGAGTCGGCAGGGGGCGGTGCAACTGGTAACAGCGGTGTTGTAACGTTACCCGGGCGCCGCGTCGCATGCCAAAAATTACGATCAAGCGAATAAGGTTGCTAAGAGCTGGACGTTTTGAAAGAAAATATTATTATTCAACGCGAACACTGCATATATTGCAATACTCCGCGACGTCGCCTATGGAGGTTTTGGACTTGATTTGAATTTGCAAATTTAGCACGTTCTAGAGCGAAGGCCTAGTAATCGGCGAATATTACACTGTGTTGGTTGACTGCCTCAGAGACCTAGTGATATAGATCAGAAGGTAATGACACGTCTTTTTTGTTTTTTAGATTGTCTGAAAAGTAAGATGGACGATGATCAGCATGTAAGAATTTGGTCCTCCGCCTGATCTCGGGTCGTGTCGGATATTTCCCATTGGGCTGTGAGTGTAAAGAAACAGAGGGTGCAGCTGTACTTGCACACCTGTGCACTTCAATGTCCCCCACGCAGTTAATTAATCCGGGTAGATTAGCCACCGTGACCGAATTTCGGCGAGGAGGACATAATTTTGGGGTAAACATCAGTCCGTTGATACTCGTGAATAATTTCGTATTTCTCCTGGAAGCGTAACACTCGCGTCGCGTATGAGAATACATTTGTGCGTAGCGTATCGGTACTGAAGTGTCCCACTTAAATTTGCGTGTTTATTTTCATAACTGAACATTAGCCTCGTTCGAGAAAACGGTTTTATTCGACATTAGTCGCCTTCGTTGTGGCCTGACAGTTTTTGCAACGGGGATATAAAAAGAAAAATGGAATTTCTTTTTCGTATTTACAACATTTCATTCGTGTTAACCGTAGCTATGTGAAACGTAACAATTGAAAAAACATAAAAGTCTAACAGAAAACATGGATGGGGCTAGAGTTCTTACTAAGCATTATCATTAAATATATTTGACTACAATTTTCAAAGAATATCTTTGAAAATGGCAACAATACTGACATGAATATTTTGTTCTGTCCATCATTGTCAGCGCTAGCCCGTAGATCACCTTCTACGGAAGTGTGAAAATTGAAACGAAAAACAAAGTCCAAACAGCTCGGAGAGTTATTAACTTTTTTAACGGGCGGTCATCTTAAAAAGATGGCGAGATCCGGCATTGAGAAATTATACGGTTATCTGTTATTATCGTACACTAGTCCGGATTCGTCGTGAGCATGGAAACGCGTTATGAAACGGAACTGTTACGAAATGTGACCGGCTCACACGCGGACAGAAATATCGTACGATGTTTATATATAGTTGTGGACATTGATAGCTTGCGTGATTTTTACCGGCTTACTAAGCAAATGGATGTAAGAATAAAGCGAAGAAACATTACCACGCGGTGGATTGATGGTTATTTGCCGTTCACAGCTAAGTGTGGGCGTTCACTAATGACTTCCTCAGCACTTCACGTGTTAGACTTTACGATATTTACTTAGCGTTAGATACTTGACCGCCGAAATGAATAATCTATTAACGTTTTTAAATAAAAAAATACTTTCTTATATCGATTACAAGAATTCTGTTCCTTCTAAGTATCGGACCCCCAACACGAGGATTGCGCAATCATTGCAGTCTAAAATCGTAGTGTGACATGGTGAAACACATTTGAATAACATAAAAATATAATTAGAAGAATTCTTAAATTCGAAAAGAAATGAAATAAAGATGTTAATGTAATAAAAAAATTTGAACGCATTATTTAACATAGGAGAAATGAGAGCGAGTGATTGAAGAGATAGTATAATATTTAATGTATAACCTATAAATATTAACATTAAGATGGTTTAATTTGTTTAGCTCCTTTATAATATTTTAAGACATGTATCTTAAGGCAGTTACATCCCTAGAAGGGTAAATTGACAATGTAACATTATGAACGACTAGCCGTGCCCACGGCTCCGCCCGTGTGGAATCGTATTCGTGTTTTTCTAAAACCATTTGAAAAGAACAATTTCCCTATACATTATGTTGGTTTAACTGTAACGGTTTAGCGCAGCTCTCAGATGTCCGATTTTTTCAGACTCACTTTATACTTTTTGTTATATTTTGACCAATTTACACCTTATCTGTATAATTTATAGCCTATTCATTATTCTGATGTATAAGCTATATTACTGTAAAGTTTCAATCAAATCCATACAGCATTTTTTGCGTGAAAGAGTCCCAAATATCCCTTTCACATTTCACATTTATAATAGAAGAAGGATGACATTAATTAATAAAGAACCAAAGATGTCGAAAGAAGAATAAACAAATAAAAAATAAAAAAAACATTAATAACAACTTTAACTTTAATAACGAATTAATAAGAGCAATCAAAATACAATTAATTTTCTCAGAGACTTGATTATCTACTTCCTCGTAAACGGTCGTTTACATTTATATTTTGCCATTCGTTCGCAACTGGGACGTCGCTAAATGTTCTCTCTCCGACACAATGTTAATTAAATATAGAATAACAATAAGTTTTCATATTCTAGGCATAAGTATTTTACTTTTAAATTAATAACTGTGTACCATGTTAAGAGAAAAGACCCGTTATGTTTTCGCAAGTTATTTAACGAATACGATGGATGGCATATATTCGCAAAATCTATATTGCAGTCTATAACCCTATCAAATAAACCTTTCTAGTACATATAAAAATCATATGAAAAACTATAAAGTGGTTTTAGAAATTAGGTCGAACAAACATAGACTAAGCCAGACGAACACTATTTATAATATATAGTGAACTCGTAAAAAATTGCAACTACTTTACGAGAAGAACGAAATTCCGAGAGTGTACACTAAATATTTGTACAAGGAAAATATAAGACTATTTGAACAAGGAAATAATACAAGACTTAGTGCTGATAGCGGCAAGACCAATAAATGATAACGACACACAAGGCCACAGTAGAGGGGCTTCATCTCGTAACCCATATAAGTTTGTTTACGTCTTCTCGCCGCTCTGACAATCGGGGCGTTCGGGGTTGCAGTCTGCTACTTATCTATCGCCCATTTCCACACGCTTTTCCTAGAATCTCTTGCGTCAATCAGGCACACGCGGAATCCGGTGCGCGGGTGACCCACTGACATATAGCCGCTGCAACGAACGCAAGGGCAATAAGAAGGCAATTTCCAAAGCGAATAATACGTGATGAGCGTTATGGAAAAACTTTACACTTGCAAACGTTCGCCGGCGAACAATATTACGGTTCAACTTGTCTAGGTACATAGGTGTAGCGACGAATAAAATGGGGCTCAATTAACGGATATCGATGCGATTATAACGATTAATCTAATTTTGCAACATTTTTCGTAAACACATACTTTGGAAGTAAAAAATAGGAAGAATTTCACAAATACGTAATTTATCTGAGGGAATCTCCCTCAATACTCCCTCCCTTAATACCTATTGATTATTGGAGGCACAAATCCATATTTTGTTATTGATTTTACCGTTACTAAATAGCTCAAATTTATAAATACCGTCCATCATTGGAAATATGACAATAGTAATTAACACTGAAAGTTCTAATTAAATAAATGAAACCTATGTAAATATTAATTTAATATAAACAAAACAGCCAAAAGCACTTCACAGTTATCAATAGAAAAGAGCCTAAAGAGATATTTGGAAAAAGATTTGACATTATTTTAAATCGCGACTCAGAGCATTATTTTTCCAATCAGCTTTAAAAAAATAAAAGCTTTTTAGGACTAACGTTGCTTCATGCAGATACAGATAGACACGTTAAACTCATAATATCTATCTTTTTAGTCGGGTTATTAAAGGAACATTTTCAAATAAAGACCTTTCATCGAAATCTACTGAATAGATTTTTTTTATTCCTTTGAAGTGACCCAAAAATATACTTCAACAAATTAGATCTTAATACAGAAGAACACTTTTAGTACTACTGCACTGTGTAAAGCTTCACCACAATAACCCTAAGTAGCCCAACATCAGTTTTTACGAGCTAAAGACTACGCTTATGGACACGCATGTGGACATGTGATTTTTAACAAAAGGGTAGATGTCGGTTACCGGTAGTCGCGTTCCGATACTCAGAACGCTCTCACAGCCGTTAAGGTATACATAGACATGTTTATGCATGTTTATTTTCTTCGCGACGTGGTAACACAGTAGCCCGAATAGCGCATGCAGCAATTAACTGTACCTAAGCTGGGCCTTTTCCTTCTAGCGGTTTATCGCGCGAGATTTCCTTTGGCGCGTGGTTACGAAAACAGCCGGCGGCGACTTCAGAGGAACAAAACATATTATAATGTTTGTGGATGTGTCGAAAAGAAATTTTACGATGTCGAGACGACATTCGATTCGTTTTATTCAATTTTAATTTTACAACTTAAGAGGTGTAACTATAAACCAAACTGTTGTTATTTTATTTCAGCTTTTGAGCTTTTAAAGACCAAATTTTAATAATGTCAGAAATATATTCCTTGAATTTTGTCTAAGGTTTTAGTGAATTTCAGTAAATCTAAAACACTCAAATTACAAATAAACCTAATATTTTATGTAACCTTGAAAACTATAGCTATAAAAGCTTAGTTTAATATCATTGGACTTAAAATCATTAATGAAAGCTTAAAAAAGGGCATCGAAGAAGCAGGTATTGTAGTTTTAAGTAACAAACCACTGAAAGAATAAAAATAGGAGATACATGCGTGTGTAACTAAGAGAAACAATTTAAAGGTCCTTGTGTATTGAAAAAGGAAATATAAGCATTTATCCTTGCTTCTTTAGTAAATATTCCAATATATGTTTTAGGAAAATCAAGTCCATGTTTCGTGCGGTTTGAAGGAAATAGACTTATCTATATTAAATTTAACTGAGCCAAACACTGTTTGGATGGCTTTAGCACACTCTTAAAATAACAATAATAAGAGACTACAATAAAGATGATTATGGGTACGAATCATTTAATTTAATTTAAAAACGCTTTTTTTAATCGAGGTATTTTTATTTTCCTAGTTGTAAACTTTATACATTATCAAAGTATAGATAAGACAGATTTTTTTTATTATAAGGCTCCTACATTCGTTCAATTATACGAGATAGATTCCTAGAAAAGGCCTTGTCACGCTATAAATAAACTTAACAGACATTGGTAGACGCAAAAAAAAAAGATTAATGTGAGCTTGATATCAATGACATTGTATTGAAATGGTACCGATATAGAGTGTGGTTCCTTACTGACTGGCTTCAGTCTTTAAGGTGGTTGCGCGATTTTACAACGCAGTTAAAAATATCCTTATCGAAGGTCGGAACCCATAAGTGGCATGAGTGACGGAGTTATATAAAAAAAAATATTATAACGTGCCTATGTGTATATTCTTCACTACATTTTACCGCATACAAGCAACGCATAGTGTTGTAGAAGTTCAACATTTCAAAATCAACTAATCGGTACCAAAAAAACTCAGAGCAGATTTCGTTGAAAGTTAAGAAATTTGTAAGGATTCACGTCATGTGCAGATTCAATTTTACCCGTGTATGTATGTATGTATATATAAGATGCTCGTTCGGAACAAGTTAAACCGCACCCGAGTCGAACAGATGTTATTATGCCCAACCGAGCTTAATGAATTGGCCGGCAGACCAGATCCCGGATCGGCGAGGTCAATGCGCCACCGTGGAATATTTTCGGGACCGATGGGAACAACGAACACAGACGGACAGAAACAAAACACAAAGAAAGAGGCAGGCTTTAAACATTGCGCAGATTTTTTTTATAGGAAAAGGTTGGCAAGCGAGCCACACATAACATTAAAGAGTTGAGTGTGCGTTGCCAGCGTTGGCAATTGGATAAAACAGGTAGGATGGGTTAGGAATATTTTAAGGATTTAATGGGGAAAGGAGTGAAAGAAGAAGAGGGTAGGAATGGCTATCCGGCAACCTTAAGAGCCATGCATACTTTATTTCATGCTTGCTCCTCGGGCGAGCGCGACCCGTAGAAGTACAGGAAAAGCTGTATAAAGGTGTTATGCTCTACCACCTTAAACTTTCGTACCGACTTTTCCTTTCGCTATAATTTGGTATTATAGCGAAAGGAAAGTTATTTGACAGTTATTTGACGTTAGTGCGTATCGCCATTTCTAAGACCCCTTGCATGATCCTGCTGACCTAGAAAGCGTTTTGCATATTTATGAGAGACTGTGTACGTGCGATTAATAAAACTCGTTGGACTTGGCACGTTGGTGTTAGCAACACTTCAAAAACATTGTGAATAGTTAAGCGTTTTAGCATATATGTATATAGCGTATAACTATGTACATAGATAGCGGTGTTAAAATAAATTTGTCGTCATTGTCACAGCCTAAAACGATCACGGTCGACAATACACAATTGCGCTACCTGAAATGTTTATGCAAATGGCGCGACGGCTAAAAAACAAAATGTCTCCTCTTTTTTTTATTTACGTACGATAGGTAAAATTAACAAGATTATTTTGACACAAAATTACAAAAAACGACTACAGACGCCTTAGACGTGTACTTTCGGGACATATTTTTTCCGTTATTTTGATTTCAAAATCAAATTACTAAACCGATTTTTATGAAAATTTTATGGGACCATACAGGATATCTTTTTTCCAAAAAAAAAAAAAGAATCATCAAAATCGGTTCATAAACGACGAAGTAATCCGCGAAAACATATGAAAAATATACGGTCGAATTTATAAACCTCCTCCTTTTTTTAAGTTGGTTAATAATGCAAATAATAGTAAACAAACGTGACCGAATTAGAACGAGTCTGTGGTTTATCGTCTCAACATGACGTCATATATTGTGAAATTAATTACGGTTGGTTGGAAATAGTATTAAAGGCGTTTAGAATTAGTGCCATTGCGTAATGCGCAGTATTACGCAAGTGTATTTCTAAGTTTAAATCGATTTATTTATTCCGAACGACCGCGACCTCGCCATTGTCATAACACCTGCATATTTAATCTGTTGTTATGATTGAGACAAACACAGAAGTTAAACTAATTCATGTATTAATTATTTCCTAATAAAATTTATTTAATGAATGCAAGCTATAACGATATGTCTCAAATAGGCACGTTTCTTAATAATACAAAGTTTATGTAAAAATCAACTCGTCATGTCAGGCTTGTTAAAATGAAGGCTTCTCCGTGATATCTCACTCGTATTTAATCGCAAATATTAGCCGTTTACATAAAACAGTATAAATATACTGTACAATATACACCCACTGAATGTTGGCGCCGAGTCTTGCTAATGAATTGTTTAATTAGGAATAGCCGGTATATTTGTACGTTTACATTTATATTTACAACCTTCGTAATGTAGTACAACACCGTACCGTTTTCATTGCAGAGGTGAATATCTAATTATAATCAGGAGTTGTTGTATTACTAATGATTTACTTATAACATTATTTTCAAAGAAAATTTAAAAAACCGACTTCAGCCGCGACAAAATTGCAGTTTTGTTATGTATTTTCAACTTCAACTATTTGATAAATAACTTAAAAACCACTTGTCCGATCTTATTCAAATTTGACCACACGGGTAACCCCAGCTTTCAAATAAAAAAATAATCATGAAAATCGTAAAAACTTTGCTAAGTGACAAACAAAAAAAATACAGTCGAATTGAGAACCTCCTCCTTTTTTGAAGTCAGTTGATAAAATACATTATACATTATATTCGAACTAATGTAATCATTTTTAATCGGTAATAGTAGTAGCTATCTGCAACTGACTCCGTGGCCTAGTGACAAATCGGAGGTCATGAGTTCTAATCCCGCGGAGGGACAAAATTTTGTGTCGTTATTTCTTAGTTGGGTTAGTGCAATAAGGGTTGGTCACCTAATTGCCTGAAAATAGGATGATCGATGCGTCGGAAGGACATGTAAAAAGTCGGTACCGGTTGTCAAGAACAACTTTGACAGTCGTTAAAAGATGTTATGACCTTCGAATTCTTAGTTTATCTTTTTAGGTTGTGAAGGTCAGATGCCAGACGCTCTAGTTGGATTAGAAGCCGACCCCAATTAATTTGGGAATGAGGCTAGAATGTTGCAGCTATCTATTTAAATATTTTTCAACTTTCTTAAAACTTAAAAATTTCTATGTACTTAAAAAAATTCAGGAGAGTAATTATATCCTAGATCCATGAGGTACGCGTGAAAAAAATCTCAAAACGAAATTTGTTACTTTTTTAGTATAGAAACCTCTATGACTATAACATAAAACGAGATTGGACTTCGTTATCACATTAAATATTTGATTAGATGACCGGTTTTATAGCGGAACCGTTCCATCATTACACCTCTGCACTTTACAGGTTTAGTCAAACTTCCGATTTCTCCAGCGTCACGATCAAAATTGATCACCTTCTAAGGCAGATGTTAATAGAGTTGCACGCATATTCTATGTAATCGCAGACTGAAGTTAACTAACGTAGTTTCTAAGATTATCCTTACTAATAAAGTACTAAGTACTTACGAAAATTAGTTTCTTTGTTTATTGTTGTTTGTTTGTAACGCTTTAAAGTCACAACTACTCAAACGCGTATTCTTAAATTTGTCACACACAAAGCTACAGATTAGGCTATAGGGTACATAACACCCGGAGAATATGTAGTATTCACCAGGTTTAAAAAAAGTCATAAGAGTGAGTCCAATATGTCCAGTTTGCCTATACGTATATATTATAAATTTATCGCAAACTAATGCCTCGAATAAAAAAAACAAAGTGACTCCAAAGGTTTGGACATGGTTTTTATAAATATATTGAACTTGAAATCCATAATATAACTCCCACATACGTTATTAATGAAATATAAGTGGTCGTTATAACAATTTGCGGTAACACGTGGATGCGGTTTAAAATATGACCTTATTTACTAATCTAACATCTATAGAAAATTGAGTTTGTTTGTTGTACTGTTTTCGCATCATGAATACTCAACTACCTATCCTGACATTTTATTTTACTTTAAGATGGCTGAAAATATTAGAGTTGGCATACAGACCAAGCCAGGAATACAGAATATGAAAAGCGACCCAGGGAAGGGTGGACGAATCCCGAGAGACAATCTAAAAAAATATGGACAAATTCTAAGTTAACGCGAGCGAAGCTGCGAGTAAAAGGTAGTTAAAAATAAATTTGTACATCGATAACTAATGGCATAGTACTGACACCTTTAGATTTTTGATACAACGCCTTCGATTCGAAATCCCTTTTTCAAATGCCTAATATGTAGTAAAATTTCCTTGTTGCCAAAAAGAAAATCAACAAGTAAACAGATAACTTCATAGGATGTAATCATCAAATCGTAACCTCCCATGGTCTTTAGAAACAATAAAGTTTTAAGTATTATCAGCTTTTAAGGTAAAAAATATTGGTTACCGTTTTCAGTATACTATATGAAACAGTCTGGATATACTGGCGACAAAGTATTCAGAGGAAGTGTGCGTATCAGGCTTTCTTGAACGTTGTTTGGTAAGTAGCTACCTATCACATTCGTGCTAAGGTGATATAAGTACGGTAAAAAATATCTAGGTAAAAAAGGTCTACCTTGGCACTAAGCGCTTGTCTCCAGTATTGCGGATATTATTCACTTGGTCAGTAATATATGCACTTATTGATAATCGTACCAAATCTAGTTAGAGAAAAAAGGGGTAACTGGTAGCCACGTCTGTCTACGCCGTTACAATAAAGTCGAGAAGCTGAACGCTCATTCTCGGCTAATAAAGTACAATAAGGACGATACGTGCGTCATAAATGGTGTAGTTTTCACAGGTATAGTAGAAGTTAAACGAGTTCAGCTGTATTTGGACGGTAAAGCACACCGGCTGAGTTGGCTCCTTATAGGGTATGCCTCGATTGATCTGAGAGCCCTCACCCGCATTCTCGATAGCTGTGCAACTCGCTCGTAGCATTCGATTTGCGTTGATAATTGGATTTGCATCTTATAGGGGACGTCGCCGTTTTGTTATATCTGACTGGCTACGAACTACGAATATTAACTGACTTCAAAAAAAAAGAGGAGGTTCTCAGTTCATCAGAACCATTGATTATTTTAAGTATATTCATGAATTACACGAAGAGGGTTGGACTGATCTGGAAAATCATTTTATGTTTGAAGAAATAGTGCACACCTACATACATCAATTTAGGTCTTGTGTTACGAAGGAAGAAGAATCTCGATAGCGGTGTAGAGGTGTTATTCCAACAGTTAGAATGAAAAATTTCATAGTATTCATTTTATACTCGAACCGTTAGGAGATCAATATCGGTTTATACAATTATTGAAGAGAAAAATTTATTATTTAAATTTATTTACCTGAGTATTTTCAACATCGTTAATGTATGTATATACAAAATTAACTAGGGAGTAATTAATAGGGATGCTATAAACTGAACAATAGCAACAGTTTCTCCTCGTCAAATAATAGAACTGTCAGTTGCAAGCTTTGCAATAAATTTCTCCAACGGGCTACCAGTAACATCGGATAGTGGTGAACAAAGGATGAACGTAGTAACCGTAAAGTTTACTGTACTCACCATAGCTTGCTCGATCTTGTTGTCGATCGCCACGGCGCTGGTTCCCGACGCGCTGTGAACAATGAGATGATTCGAATTAGCGATACGTAGAGCAACTGTTTAGGTCATTTTGCAAATTCGCATTATGGGGTCGGTGGAAAATTGCTTTGAAATTACTGCCAGTGTTAGACTTATCTACCGAGTTAAGCTTTAGTGTAAATTTTATGTGTCAATGATGTTTTAAAACATTTAAAAAAATATGAAATTTTTATACCATATAATTAATATAATTTAAACAGGAACAAACAATTTCTAGTTCAATTACTTAGGAAAAAATAACAATATTATACGAAGACTGGGTTTTACACTGTTGGTGCGGTAAGGAAATTTAACAAATATTGTGCATGATTGTCTACTTTACTTATTTACCCGCATTACTAAACTTCACGCTCAATATCGCACATTGAATGTGTCACTTGTACGGTCACATCCGTGGCCGCGTCCGGGGCGAAACAAAAATTCGCGTTGCCCAAACAACTATCGGCGAGTTTCTTGCTAAATCGATTAAACGTTTTCATACGAGCTCGGCTTTATCTCGACGCTTGTTGTGGCGAGTTCTTTCGAAATTCGAATAGGAATGCGTGAATAATCAGCCTTATCAAACGCATTCACGATTATGAACCCATAAGAAACACGCAGTTTAAAGAGTTGATTAGCGAGTTAAGTGGAATCCGTTCGACTGCGAGTATGTTTTGTAATGTGAAAGGCGATTGCGTAGAGACACCATAACCATTATAATTGCACAAATGTTTAAACGCTCAGATGGACGGCTCAAGGATAAATATACGTTAATAGCTTAGCGGATGATTACATTAATTTCGACATAATCCACGAGGCGAGGGCGATGCGTTTAGCTTCGTCGGTTTATCGTTCGAATACAAACAGGATAGATACACCACGCTATAATGGATGTGGCACAAACATAACAAACGCATAAAACGTGTTAGCCGATATTGCCTAGATAAGATACAAAACGCCGATTCTAGGCAACAATAACAAGCGACACAATGGTGGCGTTTATTGTCGCATGAAATAAGCCGTAGCTTATTCGGACGCTGTGCATTTTGTACAGAAAACGAGCGCAACCGCAAATATGTCACGAGTGCGTCGACCACGCTGTGCTTCGCCACGTGCGCTCAAAGAATGACGACACAGTCTACTTCTCGGCGAGCCATCGCGCGATCGCTCTTGACGGATGTCGGAACACTTTTCCACGCCGTGGTATAATCTACGAGGTATTAGATCAGCCATTTTATATGCAGTTATTACTGCACGAAGCTGGTCCCTGTAAAGCAATACTTTAATACTTCGGTTTGAACTTCTCGGATTTTATCCTAGTTAGCAACGCAACAAACGTCATACAAAAAAACCTATCCCTTGGTAACGATAATCCAGGACCCGAGGCACGGCATGTTGTTCTGCGCGTTCAACTTTCTCCGGACGCGCGTTCTGTGTGGTCAAGTCGGTGTGAGCAGGACAATGCGTCGGGAGTAGTGAAGCGTGATTGACGGGCGTGATCTCGGATCGATTTGGACCAGTGGCCGATTGGATATTGAATAACGCGGCGGACGCCCGAGTGCGACACATCGAATTCGGGAACACATTACGTAAATCGCGTAACGTAATCCGGCGGCAAGTCGCAACAATTTAGCATTTGTCACATCATCGAAAGCTGTGACAGCAGAGGATAAAGCAGCTTTCTCGCCTCTCTCCGAGTGGACAAGTTCGGTTTTCTTTCAATGATTACGTAAGGTCGACAGCTGAGCATTAATCTGCATAATGAGGCTCGCCGAATAAGTTTTAAAGAATGAATCAGAAAAAAAAATGTTTAGATAAAATATTAATAAATCTAAATCCATCATTAATTGCCTATAATGTAGGTAGGTACTTAGCGGGATTTGGCATGCAGCATTTGCAACAATAATTTAGTGTATGGAAATAAAGCCATAAATTCGAAATAAAGTTAAACGCATTGAGTGTGTTAAGTAAGATACAAAGGTATTATAATTTGAAGTGAATTACATTTAGTCCCCTATTGTGTTGAAACCGAAACTTCACAAATTAAAGTCCTTTCAAATACATCAGCTCATGTTGCGAAATTATACGAGCTATAAAAAGCTGTCTGGCATGACTTTCAAGACCAATACGCGAGAGATGATTTGTTGCAAAATGTACCTCAGAGCGAACGGGTTCACAGGTGTCAGTCAACGGTATGTACCTGGCAGCAGCGAATTTCTGACATACTATTCGGAGCTGTCATAATTTGAAATAGAACTTGCACAATTAAAAAAAATACGAAAACGTAGTTCTAAATAGAGCGCTCGAGCATTGACACGTGAAAGGCATATGCAATTGTATAAGCAAGGCAAGCACAAGCGGCGAACAAATAGTGGATTGTACGAGGTATTCAGTAAATATGAGATGGAAGCAAACAAAGGAGAGATAAGGGCCTTGTCACCACGCACGTGCGTGCTTGGGAACAACTTGTTCTATTAACCACATTCAGATGGGCTTCATCTGAACAAAGAGCAAAGATCGCAAATCGACGCTGAAATGTTCAAAGGACCAAGTAAGTACTCTTTGTGACGAAGAAAAACGAAAAAAATAATATCCCATCCACATTTTGTTTTTGTAATTTATGACTTGAAGACTAAAATAACATGCGACCATTATCTGAAAGCGTTGGTGGAAAACTGCACGGAATATTAATGCGAAAAGTGTAATTTAATTCTGAGGATTTCGATAACGCCTGGCAAAGAACAACTGCAGTCTGTTATATTCCAACATTGTAAATAGGCCCCCAATGTGAAACCGATGAAAAGATTGAGGCGTTAAATAATTTATCGGTGTGTTTACGTACAATTTACAAATGGCACTTGGCTCATGGCCAGGACAGCGTCGCGATATAATAGAATTTGTTGACCGATTTCAAAAACGGACTGAGTAAGATAATCACATATAGGACAACCAAGATGTCATAATTCACTTTTTGAGTACCCATCAAGAATTGCACCAGTTGATAATTGAAAGTGATTCAGTACATTGTCACCGAGGTGCCAATGAGTTTCGTGAATCACACACATATCAGTGTCCAAAACAATAGTACTTGGGAAACAAAGGTCACGGCATAAAACTGTGTCTCATGAAAATTCAGTAGTTGTATTACTCACGCGCTGTAATTTTAACCCCTTTACGTTGACGGTTGGTGTTTATTTGCTATCGCAGGAACATTTAAAAAAGTGGTTCCAATGTCTGCAGTATTGCAAATTTAGCTTTTGAAAATAATGAAACGGAATTCATATTGCAACTCATATATACATATTATATGTGTATTATGACCATTAATCACATAATTGTTCAAGAAAATTATCATTTCCCTGGAATCGCTTACTTTTAAATAATAAAACAAGAACAACTTGTGTTTAAAGAGTAAACGTGTAAACCTATGCTCCATTTGCATCAAGCAATCCTACACAAAGCAATGCCAGGTTCTAGAAGCATTCACAAAGCTAATGTTGTTATAGCAAACAGTGGCATTTCACTCAACAGTGTTGTTGCCGTGGCGAAGGACACGTTTAAATGCATATCAAATGTTTTAATAGCACTATCGTTTGTGTGCAATAAAGCCGTATACGTTTGTTATCTTGGATCGAGCGACCGGCGCGAAGCCAGCCAAGGTCGTTGAAGGGAGATTGACATGGCCGCCTCATTCCCATTCTGCAACGGGTTTGAATTATCGATTTGACTGTAAGGAGACAATTTTACAACTAACGGTGAAACTTGTGACTGAATAATTGTTGTGATGAATTAATATATAATTACGATAACATTGAATTTAATTGAAGGCATTGTGAATTACGCGTGCAGGATGTATCAATCCTGCCATCTCTTTGCCATACCACTTCTTATTTTCGGCTAGGTGAATCGTATGACGAATATTACTTACTAAAGACGAAGAAATGGAAAGCAATTGCAAAAATTAATATAAGGAATAGGCCCAATAACAACGATGCTTGTTAAAGGGGTGGAAACAGAATTCGTTGAGTTTTGAGAAGAGAATTGATCTGAGCGCGATATTTTAATTTAGGCGCCAAAATAGCTTTTCCTGCGACTAGATTAACACAAAAAAAACGACAAACAACGGAAATAAATGCTGTGATAGTATTTTTTAATGTTTTGTTTAAATTATTTTGAACAAATAGGTAAAATATATCATGAAGGGACTTTATAAAACATGGCGTCAAATCGCGCAATCTGCATGGCTTTTGGACACAAGGGACTTAAATGGCGCACATGAACGCACTGTTCAGTCCTGGATTTAGCTGGCGATGGTCACGCGAAACAGTCACGTAAAGTCGCTGTTCCCCAAGTTTCCATAGAACATGAATAAGTTATGAATGAAGAATTACTTAATTAAAATCTGAACGAATTTGCCTTGTGCTTGAATGAATTCAGGTAAATTTTTTACAAGAAATTGCTTTCGTATTGGACTAGTAACTTTTTCGCGTATGAGGTGATAAACAGGTATGTTGGCTTTTCGGTAGAAAGCGGTTATCAGGATTACGGTTTTGATGAAAGTCAAAAAAAGTGAGCTTTACATGTCTTTAGATGGGTGGTGTTGAAGTTACAAGTGAAAAACGAAAATTTACATAGTAAGAAGTTTTAAGTAAAATATATGACAGAAAAATAGGTCCAAATTGTCAGAAGATCAATGTCGCAGCGGGCGGGGCTTTTCGAGGTCGACACTCTTGAGACACATATAAAACGTATTATTATACGTGTAGATGATTTAGTGTTTAGTGCAGCGGATCGATACAGCAGCAGTCAGGCGATAGAGACGCCTAGGCTCAATAGGCGGCGCTGACGTCAACCAATGGCAACTGTTCGTCTGGCTGCAGTCGGAACATGTTGCCGTGAAACCTTCACCGACTTACCGGTTCGGTAATTAGTTAAAAAGATTTCTGAGAACCTTCACAATAACGTTACGTTACATGGGGAACAAAAAGAATACATATCGCAAGACGATAGAAAATGTCTGCATTGCGCCACGGTAGGGAGTACAAAAGGTGTTATGTATGTACGTAAGTATGTAATGCGTAAAATCTACTCACACCGGGTAAAAGTAATCGATGTACTTGACAACGACTTCTCTGAGCAAATCCTGTTTGTTCATGATTGACGAGTAGGTCCCACTTATGAGTTTGGTTTGCATGTTGCCCACTTGGCCTTGCGGCTGCACGAGGCGAGACCGTCGGGTCCCGGGGGTCGGGTTTAGCGGGGCCGTTTTGACGTTTTGTGTGCTCTGAGCGTTGTGCGTGTCAGAGGTAGAGTTGTGGTGAGAATTTGTTTTGCGTGGACGGCGCGCGGGCGGCCGGGGCGACGCGTTGCGGTGAACTGGGACCGGGGCCTGCCTCAGGGGCACGGAAAGTGGAGAGGGGAAGCACGGGGAGGG
>DWHK01000021.1:0-22152 GCA_018247855.1 Graphium androcles | reverse complement strand
GCATCTGACCTCTGCAACCCAAAGAGATAAACTGAATTCGAAGGATGGATTAGTTGTCAGGATATTTGAAGGCACTGACATCCTCTAACGATTATCAAAGGCCTTCTTGACAATCAGGACCAACTTTATACATGTCCATCCGACGCATGGATCATCTTAGTTTTCAGGCAATCGGGTGATCAGCCCGTATTGCTCTAACCCAAGCAAAAAGTAAAGTAAGGTTTAAAAGGTTTAAAGGTTTGTAAAGCAAGAGCCTCTACTACTAGGCCACGGAGGCAGTTATTATTCTTAAAACTATTACATTGTTACTATAGCCACATTGCTTGGCGGTAGAAAATGTCCCCTCTCTAGATTGTTTTAGTAACTGTGTAAAGTAATTATAATAACACTCAATTACCATTTTTATTTATATTCAAATCCAAAAAATGAAACAGCTTATCGATTTAATTACATTTTCGTATTCCACAAAAGCTACCACATCGAATATCGGCTGCTATATGATAAAAACTCGCTACCAACTCTAAAACACATAAAAACAAACTTGGCAAACTAAATACCGAATAGATCCCAAGACAAAGCCAAAGCCGGTCTGCGTTACGATCGCCTTCAGGCGAAGCCGGGGGCGCAGCATAGCGCGGGGCCGCCGGATCGATTAGCGAACCGGTCGCAGTGCGTTGACTCTACGTCGGGAATTGCACAGGCGCCCGCGCAGACTGCTCTACTCCCTCCTCCCTTAGCTCTACCCCTCTGGCTTAAGGAAGGATATAAGCAAGGGATGTTTGGAATATGAACTGATGTTAGCTAGTTTGGATGTCTTTAAACGTTTTTGATGAATGAGTTACATTAAAAATAACTAGTAGTAGGTAATTTTTTTTAATTAATCTCTATATCTCTTAAACTACTCAACCGATTTTGATGCCCAACGAATTTAAAAATTGTACTAATATTACCTATGTACATGAATTCCAAATTTCATTTAAATCTGAGCACTGGTTCGAGAGTTATCGCGTTACATACATACTTAAAATTCGTTTTCGCCCCAACTGTAAGTGTAAACCTATCTCACTTCGCACGCTCCTTCAATGAAGGCTATATTTTGACCTTATGTATAATTAACTAAATCAATGATCAAGTTTCATCAAAATTACTTACTTAATTAATTGTGTGTACAAACTTTTACATTTATAATATATGAACGATGCAGGTTGTTTAATTTGTTAATACTTAACAATTTGTCTATGGATATGCGATTCCTGATTAAAAATATTAGTTACAATAACTAGACTATGAAAAAATGAGCTTTAATATTTACGTTACCGATTTTTTTATATCTTATTTATTTTTACAAAAACTAGTAGGAACTAGTCTACTATTGCATTCATGTTCATCGACGTAGTCGTGTCAAACTCACTGGTTCAGTCAGAGCTTGTTTACGTCTTGTGACATTTCTTCCGATGCGTAGATATGCCAAGTCCAGTTTCACTCCGTTAGTGTCGGGTTCCACTTGAGCTTGGTGGCTTCAAGCCATAGACATAGCAAATGAACTAAGCAATACCATGACAAGATTTACCACTCCATAGAAAGGGGCAAAGCGACTATGCGGTTAATGCAGATCAATTTTCGCTCACCCAATGTTGTGAGGAAGACTTCTAGAACTTCAGAATTCTAGAATTTTATTCTAAAACATGGAAACCTTACTTCTATCCACGATCACTTTTAGAGAGATTCTTACGCTTTTCTGAGGATATTATAACTTCATACCCTGAACAGAGACTACTCAATCCATTGTCTCTGGTTGAAATCGATAGAGCGAGCGTGACTAGACCCTATCAGCCTAAGCATAAACTTAGAATCTATACAAATAAACAAAATCGGAGTGTCTGTTGTTATAATAGCAATAGCTAGTTAAAATAAAAACTCAAAATTAACATCTTTAGTATCATTTAGGTTTTTATGATTATAATAAAATGTTGATCACCAAGCTGTGTGCGATCTACAGATTTCTGGCTGTGTCTATGCTTTGAACGCCATTACTCCTTCCACTCGCGATTTTAATTACTCGCAGGTGCGCCGGCCAGTCTCGCGAGCCGCGGTTGCTGGGAAAACTATTTTTTTTACCTTTTAAAGGCCCCGGCCGTTTCCATTTTATAATCGGCTTCTAGATGCCACTAAGCGGAAGACACTTTCTCAACAGGTCGTGTCAGGAATTAGTTTTTTCCGCTTATTTACGAACTGGAATTACGTTACTTCGTTCATTTTGGTTTCGCGTTAGGAAACATTTGTAAATAAATCGGTTAAATTCCAGTTTGTTATAATCAAACGTGTTAAATTAAACATACCATCAATATGTACTCTATAGAACGAACTGTGTACTATTTGTAAATATTTTTATAGGCTGTACTAGAGAAAGTTTCTGTTCCATGAGGAAAATACCACGTTTGTTTAAAAATGTCGTTGATTTTCTATTTCTGCGCTTAACTTTAACTCACTGAAACTTGTAAAATACAAACTTATGTAAATTGTTCCAAAATTGTTATTTTTATTTACTCATTTTAGTGGCTGTTATTAATTCAAATAGTATTCGCATTCTTGTCTATATTACTACCTATTATGGAAATATAATACACAAAACAGGATAATGTAATGAAGCTAATAATAAAATTATGTACTGTTTTACGCCGGAGTTTGTTAACGTTGTGAAGTATAAACAGACAGTCGTTGTTGCTCATTAAACGCGATAAAGCCGTCCAGCCTCCCGTCAGGGATGTTAGATAATCTGAACGCCCGCTGATTTCTCAACACGACAGTTGAGACAGTAAAGTGGCAGAAATATTTTCCTCCCAGGCCGTGTATCAGAATTTTACAGGCTGCTGCGTTTTTTAACATTTCTATCCATATAAATATTTTTATGATGTTACAGTTGCATACACATATATTGTTCTTATTTATTTATTCATGTGTCGAAACAAAGTAATAAATATCAAAAAGATACATCAACAAAATATTTCGTAGGAAGGAAAGAAAGCATCTTATCAAACTTATATAATACAATTCAAAAAGAAACGTTATTCGTTTATAATTGATAGAGGCATTAGAGGCATAGAGAGGCAACCTTACTTGGTAAACGACAATTGAATAAATTGTCGTAAAGCAAATATTTAAAAGAAATGGATTGAATCACTCGCGACGACCGTTGTCTATTGTGCTGAGGTCCTGGTCCCGGGAGCGAAAGGAGCGCGACGCAAAGGGAACGCAGGGCCCGGGCGTTGAACCGCGCGTGGGTCGGGGGTCAGGCGGCGCGACACGCGTCCATTAGCGCGTACGCGCGCCAACGCAGAACTACGCATTACTCACGGCAATACGACGACCCTTATAGCACTATCTATTTAACAGCCTAGATGTCCTACTCTCCTGGTACTTGGTCCTTTGTTCGTAACTGCTAAAAAGCAGAGCAATTCCAACTAACACATCACGATTGTTTATTTCTTCTTGGTAGCCGTCTTTTTCTGTAGAACCATCTACTCTGAGTACTTAATCCCTTGTTCATTACTGGTAGAATTCACAGCAGTTCCTTCTACCGTTACTTACTTTCTTACTTTCGTTACTTCTTAGTTCCGTACTAGTATTTGCAGAGATATTCCTTTATAAAGTACCATTTTTATCTTTGGTTTCTATCCTCCTAGTATTTTCATCCTTCGTCCGTAACTTCTTAAATGCGTACCGTTTCAAGTACCTAGATTATTTATTTGCTCGTGCTATGCCTTAATGATAAATGCATAGCCAACGATACCTTCCATGGTACTTACCACCTTCTTTTACCCAGCGCTACACTACGCTCCTGAAATTTTCATCCAGTGCTTTTAACTGCGAATAACCTTTGTTTACCCGTCAATTTCTTTCCCATTTCATTTAAATATATGTATATCTATCCACAAACTCTTGAGTACAATCTTATATTTTTTTTAACTGTTCCCACTAACTTATTTATAGGGCTGAAACCAACTCTATATCCTGCTTACCTAGTACATTAATCCTTTGTTCGTAACTACTAGGATGCGTCCGCGTAGCCGTCCATTCTAAAATACCCACGGTTGTTTACCCGCCTCATTATCCTAGCCTCCTGGTACTATGACCCTTTGTCCGCAGCTGTCGGAGTACGTAATTACCTTATCTCTCGCAGCAGATACATAACTGGGACCATTCTGTGTTCCTGTACGATTGTCATTGTTAGTCATCGTATAGTTGAACTCATCTCTTTGTTCGTCCTTATTGGTTCTTTTTATCAGCCCTTTCTTTCTGTGCTAATAGGTTATGTAATGTAATTGTATAATATGTATAGAATAATATTTACTTGCAATTAACAATGTAATAATGGGCAATAAACAAACTTAAAGTGCTTTATTTTTTTTTTACTTTCGTTGTTTATAAACTTATACAAATGCTATTTCAATTGATTCGATGTCATTTCATTTGAATGCTTGTAAAGACTTAGTTTTGGTTGCGACCGGACCATAATGCATAATGATGTCGAATGTGACATGACAATGACATGTTTTTGTTACGGGATTATGTTTACTTTATGGAGGGTACGATACATAACGATAAATCATTGTATAAGGCTTCGACAGTCTTTGGTTTAACGGTTTTTTATTTTATCCCTGTACGTCAAATTGAAACAAAAACATAAGTTTCTTTTGTAAATGAAATATTTATCCAATGACCGATTTTACTCTAATTTAAAACACGACTGTATCGTGTCTTAATAAATTACTTGCTGAATGAAATTGTGATCGACCACAAAATTTTTTAACCCTAAAGCGAGGCAATAACGTCTCGTGATAAAACACTTCGACGTATTGCATTTATTACCGTTTTTTCAGCACCGGTAATAATTCGTCATATCTTTGTTGCATTCGGATTATTGGTAATTCGCGACGGCACCAGGGCCACGTGTTTATTCGGGTCCCGTATTATATCGGTTCTTTCCACGTTGAGTGTAAATATTTTATTATTCCTTCCCCGTACACTCAACTTATTATTTACATGTAATTATTGAGTTCAAACAGCAATAACTTTTGTTTGCAACACTGTTACCGAGAATCCGTAGATTAAAGATGCATGAGGAAGTGAGAGACGTAACATAAAACACGTAGGCATAATGCCACACGTATCGCATTACAAGTTGTGGTTTTGTTTGTTTCGTTCGTTGTGTGTGTACGTATATGTTGTGTTGTTTACAAATGCGGGCCGCTTTTTGTATGATGCTTTTGTGCATTATTTTATATATGTGCTTTTGTGTAAAAATATTTACATAAGCACAAAGACTTAACGACCTTATAGCTCACCAAAAATGGATACATACAAGAAGTGAATTTCCGTTTCTGTTTTTAAACTAACAATGAAATATGTTGGTACAATGACATAATATTCTTACGTATATATGAAACTTATAAATATCAGTATCGGAAAATTATCAATTGCATTTTATTTTATTTGTTATTTTAAAAATTTTTGCTTTCTTTCAAATTTAAAGCATAAAATCTTTCATACAGCCATGCTCCCCCGGAGAGGTACCACCACCCTTCATAAAGCCAGCATAACATGAGATATGCATGGCTCTTAGGGTTGTCGGATGGCCATTCCTACTCTCTTTTTTTCCCACTTCTTTCTTCACCAAAACCTTAATATGATCCTAACCCATCTTACCCTTTAACCTATTTTATCCAATTTCAAAAACTGACAACGCACACGCAACTCATCGGATGTTGTATGTGTGCATGGGCGACGGGATCACTTAACATCAGGTGAACCGTCTGCTCGCTTACTTTCCTACAAAAAAAAATACTGAGAAATTTTGTATGTACTTCGTAAATTTAAGTCCATGTTATGTATATAGATAATACTTTTAAATTTTAATAAATTTATTCAACTAAATCCATGGTTTAAAGGATACAAGTCTGCTTTGATCACGATGCAATTTGAGTTGGACTATACATACGTGTGGTTTGCGCAATTGGTGCCTCAATACGCGCCACCCTCGTACATTTTATTCGGGTTAATCGATAATCGGTATATCGACATTAATCCGTTTCGTTCAATAGGCAATGAGTCAATCGAGAAAGTAAACCGGCGCGTATTGTTCTGAGTGGATGCGCGGCGCTGAGACGCGTGGGCGGGGGGCGGGTAGATGCACCTCTATTCTTCTTTACAAGCTGTTGGTCTGTGCTGATGCTCTTTATGCTTGCAAAGGGAACATTATATTTACTAATACTCTTGTACTGTAAAGTACCTGTAAATGGATTGGATTTAATAAAGAGGCAGGTCGCTGAATATTGTATTCCTATTAATATTATGAAATAAACCGAGTATGTTTATTTATCTGTAAAGCTTCCACGACCTTATTACTCAACGGATCACCATCTGCATGTATCGTATATACAAATCAAGTTAAAAAATATTGAGGTAACCGTAAGATGTCCAAACTATGTATATATATGAGACGACAGACGACCCATTTATCTCCTTAAAAAATTAATATATAGAAGTAAAAATTAAAAGCTATTTAATCTACATTAATGCTCTATCATGTATGTTATTTAACCCAATGAGTTGAATAATCTGCCTTTTTAAAGTATTCTATTGTTGTGTGGATGTGTTAAATTCACCTCTCAGTTTCTTTTTTTGGGTTCTCAACACATGGTCAATATACACATGGGTGAGCGTTGTCTGCGCGTATCGGTTCACGCTCATTGCGCGTTCATTTGACCGTACTCGACCCACCGATGCCTATACAGACGTTTTTTTTTATTAAACTAAATATGAATATTTATTTTTACTTGTTGCCCAACCCAATGTTTACTTAGCTTAATAACTCTTTTAGGGAAAATATATACATCAATAAATATAGTAAGAGTAGTCGTAGAGTTTTAAAGAGAACTGCCTCTGTTGCTTTGTGGTACGGGATCTTTGGGAACAACGACTTTTTGTTGTTTCTTAGTTGGGTTAGGGCAATATGGGCTGATCAGCCGATTGCCTCAAAATGAAGATGATCCATGCGTCGGAGGGGCATGTAAAAATTATGTCCTGCGTCTGGTGTCGTGTCAGTTAATCGTCCCTTCGGGCTACTTGTGCACTATATCTCCCGCGTAGCAGAGATGTAGATTGGCCGCCGTGGCCGAGATTCGATCAGGAGGACTTTTTTTAGTAGAAGAGGTTAGAAAATCCATAAATTTCAAACACGAAATGAGTTGGTTTCTCAAAGGCGAGCAACCCTTTTAAAACGAATCTTCATCCCTAGGTAATGATAATCCGTACATGAGTGGCAGAGATAGTAAATCAGAAAAACCGCTGCTCGTTTGTCTTTATCTGTAGAGAAAGCGCTTTTCCGCGCTACTGAAAAAGAAACATGAAGCTCTGAACTGAATGTTAAACCTAGAAATATACAAATTAAATATACTATGGTATTCAAAAATATTCATGCACTGCTGTAAGTCTGATAGGCTACAGCATAAGCTATATCTAAATTGTCCTCGTTGCAATATCTTCTATTCAGAAACATGTTATGTATTGAATACAGCCAGTTGCTATTATAGCTAAAAAATAATACTAATATAAAATTAATACTATAAAAAAAATTATACTAAATCTTTACTTTTTTATTCGCGAAGCGTATAACAGACGATACAAGTAGAAAGTGCCGACTGTAGCGCGTGCAAGAACGTTAATTATTACGATTGTAGTGCACCATATTGCTTATTCGCGGGCTAAAAATAGCGTCTTTGCGCGTATCTTCACGCGTGCCATCCGCTGTGGGATAAGCAGGTCACGATATCGTACTGGATTACTATTTAGTAGGTAGAAAAGAATAATCTGCATGCAATCGGTTGCAATACAGGCACGCAACATCAATAATCAATATCACAATCTGGCAGAGCACCTGCTTAATGTATTTATGGACCTCCATGACTACCGTCGCTTAAGAGACAAAGATTAAAAATTCATGCTTAGCAGAAAGTGTTTTCATATATTATAGTTACGTGTTATACTAATTCTTACCTTAATTCGTATAGAGTTACATCAAATTCCCGTTAGCTGGTATTGCATAAAATAGCAAGAACATTCGCATTTATCAGAGTTTAGTAAGATTATACATTTCTGTCGATCGCAATAACTGCTACAAGTTGATGAAATTAACATTAATTGAAAGAAATTTGCGGTTTCAAAATCTACAAGTCAACTTCGAGGCATTTATTTAAAAAAAATGGTTATACAAAGTATTGAATACGAAAAAGGACCTACTTTCGAGTTAAAGTAACTTCTATTATTGACCGTTTCTAAATGTCACATAAATTTCAATTTGCCGTGTCATTAATCCACGACACGGCGTCGCTTAAGTCTTGTCCATTCGTCTGGCCGTAGTGTT
The DNA here is from genome assembly GCA_018247855.1 of Graphium androcles. NCBI lineage: Eukaryota > Metazoa > Arthropoda > Insecta > Lepidoptera > Papilionidae > Graphium > Graphium androcles. The sequence goes on along the minus strand of DWHK01000021.1, from coordinate 13,730 downwards.
AAATTTCGTATTAAAAGTAGTGAAAGTTATAAAGCGTACGCCAAATTGCTATCCACTATTCGAATACTAAACAGAAACTATTGGTCCAAGTACCTTGCCTTGGGAAAAGCCTATGTGTGATAGTGTGATCATGGTGAAATTTTAATACGCGCAATCTATGCTTTAAACAAACGAAGTTTAAGTTACAAACGTTAGGAGGTAATCATCACTCGACACTTAAGAATATTATAGTAGAAAAAAAATTTAAAAATTTGCACCGTTTGCAGTGCTCTGAAATGTTTTATAATATATTTAGCGCCTTTCTCCGTCGAAATTACGGAGCGTATCAAAATTTTTGCTTTCGCTATTACTATGTCAATCAAATTGGATAAGAAATTCATAATTAGGAGAGACTAATTGGCGTAATTTGGAGATTTCTTCAAGCCTCGCTTTTATAATTAGCTGTTTGTTGCCTTTGTTTACGTTTGTCGGCAACTTTGTTATTCCGTGCGCGGTTTTCTTTATACTTTTCCTCGTAGTTTTTTGACTGGCAGCTTGCTTATACGCGGCTTTACTTCAAAGCGCTTCTCATGTTGCAAAACTCCATAAGCGATACTATATGGTTTCTCAATAAAATGTTTTTACTTTTTTATACAAATAATTGAACGATCATCAAGGTAAAGTGAAGAACGGTGTATAATTAACCGTAAAATCATTGGCCACGAAAACAATACAAGCGGTTCGGTCGCTATCGGATAACATCGATACTCAATCTTTCGGGTACCGAGAAAACCAGTACCGACCCACTGTGGGCGTCGTCAAGTGAAAGCCACTTTGCCGCGCCCTGGCTTATATCTGCTCATTGAACATTAATTAATTACTCTCGATTTCACGAAATCATCGCATTATACCTGCTTTTCAGTCTCAGTTGCAGGCTCCTTGTTAAATTTCACTTGTCAGCTAATTAGCGAGATGCTCGGATTTTAACTGTGGTTTATGCATGTGGAACGGTGTGTTAGGCTTTCGAGATTATAACTTAAAATACCTATGTAAGGTGTATTATTTCCGAAGTTTAGAATGTTTAAATGTTCTTAACTAATATATGAATAAAAACCCTTGACTAGTTTACTTATACATAAAGTCACATAATTTATGCAATATTAATAACTGCTCTTGATGCTCTAAATTCACGTGCTCTTGTCTTAGTTACGTTTGCGTAATATGAGCTATAAAGGAAGAAGAAGAAGAGTGCACTTGTGTCATACACGTGCTCATACAATTTGCACTTATGTCCTGCGCAGTTGATTGATCTCTTGAGTAGATTGGCAGCCTCGATTCCTTCATTAAAATCATATTTATAACAAACAAGTTGTTGCCCGCGGTTTCACCCGCATATAAATTTTCTTCCTGCAATCGTTTGAATTTGTTGTTGATATGGAAACGTATCACGAAGGAATTGTCAAATTGCACGTCACATAGCATTACGCGTATGTTGATAAAATTAATATTCACTACATTTTTTTCCTACCTTTTCTAACATACAAACCTTGTCCTGACAATTCCAAACACAACAAAAAAGCGCGTACATACATTTCTTCAATTTTTATACATATAGATGTAGGACGTCCGTTTTGTTGCGATTAGGAACGTCAAGAGTTAGCACTTGGAAAATAAGGTGAGACGTTGTCCACACTGCAATTTTTTTCTAATTAGGGTCAAAGACGCGTAAAAACTAGTTGAAGTTCCACGGTAATTATTCGCACAATACCTACTCCGCTAACGGTTAGATTTCAAAACATGTTACGTGTACCAGTAACCGTCTTGCAAGATCTTATTGTATTCATATGAGCGCTGATCGAATATAAAATATGCACATGTACGCCTTACCGTCCTTATGACAACTTGAATAAAGTTCGTTACATTATTTTTTTTAAACTCCAAGGCTGTGTTTCGTAAATACTAACTTTTTTAGCTAATAAAATTAGTGCCCCTAAGTATGGTTTGCAAAGGAGTCGTTTGTATCAGACGCTCTATATAAAAAGAAAGTTTGATGTCCACTTTCAGTCTTGTTATATTCATATTTAGATTGATCACCTGCAGTTTAGACAATTTGTCATACATAATACAATTTGCCATTGTCCATAGTCGAACTAATTGGATAAATATGGCTAATGCTATCTATATGATGTCACACTTAATAAGATAAATATTTATAATATTTTCATAGAACATTTTAGCATTGATTTTAAGTGCTTTAGGTTGTAGTCTATAATGTATAGCATGATTTTTTCCACATTTTAACTTTAGTTACTCTATTGCTTAAAAAAACATTATTATTTTTCTATCACATACAAGTGGTAAAGCACATTCTTCATATAGCTCTACGTGCTCTACTTATAAGGCAGCTTATCCGGGGAAGTACCACCGCCCTTCACGATAAACCGGCATAAACCGTCTTTTTTTTTCTTCGTCGTCCTCCTTTTTTCCCACTCCTTTCCTCCTTCCTTTATATTTTCGGAGCCATTGGACAGCTTAGGAACTTGGTCAGAACAGGGTAGTGTTCTCACCAATTTCCTAGGCTGGCAATGCACACTCAACTCTTCGGATGTTGTGTATTCTTTTTATAGGAAATGTTGGCAAGCGAGCAGCACGGTTCACCTGATGTTAAGTGATCCCGTCGCCCATGGACATACACAACATCCGAAGAGTTGCGTGTTGTTTGCAAGTCTTGGAAATTGGATAAAACAAGTTAAAGGGTAGGATGGGATAGGATTACATTAAGGATTTGATCGGGAAAGCAGTGGGAAAGAAGAGGGTAGGAATGGCCATTGCCGGATGGCCCAAAGAGCAGTGCATACTTTATTTTATGCTGGCTCTGTAAAGTTTTATGTCCATGGGCGATAAGATTTGATGATTGCTTAACATCAGGTGAACCAACTGCTGGTTTGTCATTCTTTCCCCATATAGAAAAAGCGTCACACACATACACAAAAATCGTATATAATTAGCAAATTGTAAATTTAGTTGCAAACTAACCTATCAAACTATTCGCAAAAGGATCTGTAGAAATTACTCTTAATTTTATATGCTGTTTATAGGGCGATACATCCTTCACTCGACTATGGTGATAATCTCATATCTCTACGCTTTTGATACATTACCCTCGCATCGTTTCGGGGAACCGTCTCACAATGTCCCATTGTGAACACCGCGTGTAGGCTGACCATGTCTGTTGCCATTGCGATGTGGGTCATGCAGATGTTGCGGGTAATTAATTTGCCGTATTGTTCTACTGCCCGAGTGTCGCCTTGCAATAGCGAACCCATCTCTTTCGAGTTGATCGCCTACGCACGCGATTTCTCTTTGCTGTTAATCCGATATATAGCATAGGTGTAGATACGAGTTATATCTACTCGTCTCTGATAATATTTTGCTATCCGTACCTGACGTACGGAAAATATTATCCAATCTTCCTAAGTCTTTGAGCTATTTCATTTAATTTTGCACGATGTAATAAAGAAATAAATATAATAAGCAAACGTCTGGCATGCTATTGCTATGTTATTGTTTTAAAATTAACATAAACCGGATATAAAATTCGTAAAAACACCACCCTGAAACATATGCTACTTGGATCAAAATTATCAACTAATTTGTGTGACCCAATAGGTTTTATTTAATACTACTGATATTATAAACTAGCAGATGGATACCCGGCGTGTGCTTACCACTCCGAACTGTTTTTTTTTTCTTTAAAACTATATTCGCATGATTGCCTTTTAAATTAAACTGATTAGGGGCACAACAGTCGGATAGTTTCGAAGTATATAAGGACATAGGTTTTTTTAAAACATTTTTTTGGATTTTTGCATACATATATTCGTAAATTTATGTTTGTATGTTTATCATTCTTAAACATAAAAACACCGTTGAATGAAATGCGGTCCACAAATATTTAATAACATATATACAAACACACAAAGATACGAGCAGAAGCGAGTATTGTAAATCATTATGAATTATCGACTTGGGTGGACTTTATCATCCGTTAGCAATAAACCCATTTGAATCATTGGCTTTTATGTGCATTAAGAATATTATTTCTTTTAGTCAATCATCACTTATTAATTGATTGATACATTGTTACTCATACGCTTTCTGATAAAAGTATTGATCACTCATTGTGGCTAACATACATATACAGTTAACGGTTTTAATAAAAAAAGATAGAATATAACACTCAATTCATTGTGCAATACAGTAGCCCAGTTTAGTTGAAATTTTAACCCCCCAAAAAAGGCAAGTCAGTGTTACCATTACTTACTTACTTAGGACGATTTTGGCAATTTTTGACCCCTACCCCCATATGGGTACATAATAAATCTAGAATCTCCCCTCCCCTTCATATGTAAGATTCAATCTCGTTTTTCAGAATCATAAAAAGTTGTTAGAAAAGAATCAGTTCCACTAAAATTTACAGTTTAATATAAAGATTTTTATTTTTCAAAGCAATATAAAATGTTTTAAAATGTGTTTTATCCCCTTTTCCCCCTATAAAAAGCACGTAGATATTTTTTACCCTCTCTTCCTCTCAGGACTCCTTACGTAATTAATGAATGGGCTCTTGTACGTTTTAATAGCCTAAATTGCCTGTCAGTAGAGAAGTTTTATGAGTTTAAGATGTCTGTCTGTGGCATGGGAGCACTAGACAGCTGAACCTAATTTTGTTTAGATTTTCTTGTATGATGATTTAAACATTCTATCACTTAATTACTAAATCCTTCACATATTCAAGCTAAACTCAAAATCACCCCCAGCCATTTGAAGATTATCAGCCAATTATCAACTATTTTTAAATTAATATCGAGAGTTTACTTATCTGCCTTTATTACAATATCTTTTAAGATTTCGGACCATAAGCACGTATTTGACTGAGCGAGCGAAGCGAGTGAGGTTTACAATTGCATGTTACGCGATAACTCTCGAACCAGTGCTACAATAAAAATGAAATTTGGAATTTATGTAGATAATGTTAATACAAATTTTAAGTTCATTGGGCATCAATATCGGTTCCGTAGTTTAAGACGTAATGAAATAAAAATACAAAAAAAATAACCGCGACGCCCAACTTCGCGGCGAAGTACTAGTCTTATTTTGATTCACGTTATAACATGTTTATTCTAAGCAAAAAAAAATTAGTGAGTATACAAAGACATGGATGACTAATTCAAGCACGAAGGCAAACATACGCGTGATAGCCGCACATGACAAGACAAAAGACGAATACCCGGTCATGCAATGAGCTCAAGTGATGTTTCGTATGTGGGTAATGTGATCTTTGAAATGTAGGTAATCAGAGCAAGTGAACTTAGAATTGTACAGTTATTCTCGCTCCTGACTCATCTTTGGCCTGTTATCGCGTTTGGCAAAAACACAACCGTTTGCGCTTCGCTTCCTCTTATTAAAATTAATAACTGCTTCCGCGTTGCTGCTTTGATCGTGTGCATTCGATTTTCAAAATTCCGTTTTTAAAAGAAGCTTAATTATAGGCATAGATGCGAGTCGTCATATAAATATAAAATGTCATTTGCGAAGATAAAAGTGGTCTTGTTAAATTAAAGTATTTATTAGAAACTTTTAGGAATACAAATCTATTCTTGCGTATTCGTAAAAACAATAGGCAAATTACAATTTAAAAATACCACGGAGTATAATTTTTTTTAAAACATATATATTTTTTTCTTAAAGGAGAAAAATAATGTATGTAAATTTTTGGCACATATACTATGCTTACGTAAAATATAACAGCATATGTCTGTATTACTGCTTTTAAAAACAGACAAGACAAACAAACAAACAGATTTAATGGTTCATACATCAACACGTATTTGATACTAGCTGCTTCCTGCGGTTTGACGCGCGTAATTTTTGACCAAGCGAGCGAAGCAAGTGAAGTATGTATGTATGTATGATTGTTTCGCAATAACTCTTGAATCAGTGCTCCGATTTAAATTAAATTTAGAATATATGTAGGTAATATTAGTGTTTTTGCGTGGTTAAGTAACAAACACACAAACTTTAACATTTATTGTCCGAGAGAGCGAAGCGAAGTATAGAGAGTTATCACGAATATAAATATTTGCATCCCAACATGAAATTGTCATTCATACTCTGAATTTTGTCCATATACTATAGTTGAATTTAGACGATTGCGCAATTGGCGATGGCGATAAATTACACATGCCGTAAGGGTATCTGTATGGATTGATTCATTCGAGCGATGTTATTAGAATGTGATGTTCACCGGGTGTATTCAGATGCCTTATCCAAGCGATGACTACACGCCTCTAATTCCACACGTGCTCGCAAGTCATGCGCTCAGGAAGTTGCGTGGCGAAACTTAGGCACGTTTTCGAATAAAGCAGATAACCCTTTGTTCCGAGCTGCACACGGTAGCTTCAACGTTACATCTAACGCTTCATACGCAACGTTTAAAAACATTAGCATGTTAATATATCGCTTATTGATAATTTATTCAAAGCGCTTGCAGTTACACCGTCGTACGTGGCTGTTTTATTTGTTTTTCACGCTAAATATAGGCAAATCGAATCGGCTTGAGGCGATTATGCTAATCGCGGCGCAGCTTTTCCCTTTTCGGTCGCTATATGTGAGCTTTGTTGTGTCGGTTTGTGTAGACTGCAGCGAGTCGTTTGTTTCGTTGGGGCCGTATCACGTTTACGGAAGAGCCGAGTGCTGCGCCCAAGGACGTTGAGCGATGCGTGTGTGAATTTCAAATGTTTAAGGAAAAGTCGTAAACGACGTGTTTAGATGGTGTTGCAATGTTTCAAAAATAACGTTATAGTATTTTGAAGGAGCGACACAGCAGTTTCTGGCTTTTGTGCGAGTTAGATTAGTTGTTCGGCAAGTAAGTTAGTCGAACAAGTCGGGGATGCTACCAATGTTTGTTAGAATGTAAGGAATGAACTCCATCATTATTATTTAACGCGTATACTACTAAACAGTTTTTATGAAATTTACCTTAAACTAATAATTATGAATGAGTTTATGTGTTAAACATGATAGTTTAAGATTTTTTAACCTCACGCGAACACAATCGCGGGTGTCCGCTAGCTAGTGTGATGTAAAGCGGAAGTGTTTGCACAGTCGCGCGACACACATATCCGGAGTCGTACTGCAGTTCGTAAGTAATAATGTAACGGAGTAAAAGTCTGCGTTAATCAATTAACACGAAGTCAACAGAATACCAGTTCACTTATATAAAATAAGATAACTGCGAGTAAACAAACATAATGTGGTGGCCGACAATGCACCGGCCCGCCCACGTTTATCGGCCAGACGCACTAAAACACGCAAACGGTCTTTCGGCGGTTGCCTTCACGGAAGTATTTATCCGATAGCGCGCCAGTTTCGTACTTAACTCGTGTAGCGATTAAAGTCATGACTTATGTGGAATTGTAATAGCTGCTAAGGCCTGTGCAATTGTCCGTGTTTAATGATATGTGGTTCACCTTACGTGGTGCTTGCCCGCTGTTTGTACTGACTGCGCGTTGCCTACGTAACGAAGGAACGTTGGCTTCTAATAAATGCTTAGTCAAACAAATAGAAACAGTAATCTGTATTTAGATATGTAAGAAAACAGAAAAAAATCTACTATTCACTATTTTTGACGTGATAACGTCTTACAAATCGATGTACGCCGGCTGCACGCACGAAAAAGCATGACTCATTGTCACGTTCCACCTGAGTCGAGCGTCCAAGCGATAGAAAGACACATTACTTATGACGTCATCGCGTTATATTATCGTCCGTAAACCGACTTTACAGACATCAATTTTTTTTAGAGTTGTATCAGTCTGTCGGTCTGTCCTAGAACTTGTCCGCAAACTCTACAAGAGCTATTAGAAAGAATTCTATTAATATAACTAGTAGTTTGCCGCGAACTTGGACCTCGCGATGTTTGTTGAAAATTTTTCACTTTTATTTAAATATCTTTTAAACTACTAAACCGATTTTTATGATGAAATTAAATATTGTTATTATTATATTATACTAATATTACTTACATATATTCACTTAATTTGGAGCACTGGTCCGAGAGTTATCGCGGAACATACATGCATACTTAAATGTCTTTTCGCCTTAACTACAATTGTAAACTTCACTCGCTTAGCTTGCTCGTTTAATAAATGCGAAGGTTTGTGTGGAGGCATGGATGTTTGTTGTTCTTTCATGCAAGAATGGATGAATGAATTTGTATGAAATTTGATATACAGATAGATTATTAGCTGGATTAACATATAGAATGGATTTTGGACAAATACAAAGAACGGCATACAGCATAATTTATATTTCGTTACGCTGCTATTTCTTTCTATAAACGCATTTTTCAACGCGAACATAGTCATTGCCATCATAACTTGCGATAAAATATAATGAAAAGTTTTAGAGAGTTTTTCTTTTTAAATGATACTGATATCTATCGCATCAGCCCCGACCGTAACTACGGACGCTGTCTAATTTTTGAAAAGTCGTTAATCTAAATTCAACGTGATGAAATTAATAACGTTTCATTATAACAATAATTTTTAAGTTGAAAAGAAAAACGCCAAGAAAGCTCGGTTAAACATGCGCGCCACGCAGTCGAGGTGTGCGTTAAGCGTGATCACTTTTGTTTTCAAACGTCTGCGGTGCTTCGCGGCCTTGATTGCCATCCACCCGCACAACTGCACATTGTCTGCACACGGCGACACCATTTCCCTTTTATCAAAACAAATTATAAGCGAAAGTCACCACACAAGCCCCCCTCCCCCACAATCGCCTATCTGTTCTTGAAGTTTAAGGTGTGACGTGTGAATAATGGTTAACCTTCTGGTGGTAATCGTTTCCGCGTTAGCTCATTGTGATAGGGTGACTTATCTTTGAGTATAGGAAACGTTGCGAAACTTTAATTTCTTTGAATTTCTCCCCATTACCAATATTTGATGATCACGCTTTTTCCGGCTGTTATGAGTCAAACATCTCATCTAATATTGGTAATCCGAAACCTGCAACGAACCAAATGGGACCTCTTTCTAACACCGGATGACATACCGCGTCTCACTGTTTGGACTTCCCAACTATCCAAATTTCAAAACGGGATTCACTTTAATGTAGCCTCTTAGTCATAACAGTAAAAAGTATGAGGTAGGCGAACGAAAGCAAAAACTATTTAACGCGTAAATGTATATTCGAGATCAAGTGCCCGCCCACACGCGCGCGTCCATTTACATATCCAATACAATTGCAATCGCCTTTCTAATCGCCCATCAGATGTGTGACAGCGGCCCCGAATAACAAATTATGGGAACAAGCAATTTTGTATGAAGGATGACGCCGCCACTAAGGGACGCCTACGCGTATACTCTTCGGAGAAACGAACTGTACCGCGGGCGGTGACAGCTTACTGCCCCAATTACACACACACGTAATGAGACCTGTATTGGGGAAAGCCTGTTTCCGATCAGCCCTTGCCAACTCACGACAATTAGCTGTAATGCTAGCCTCACCACAGCTTATTGTTTCCGATACGCCGTATGAGGTATAATACGCGCGGCGCTCGCCCAAATTGCACTTTAAGAGCGGAGCAGTAAACCTAATTATTGTTTTTACGAGTGAAATCACACGAAAGTACGAAATTTGCACGGGCAACGCGATCGTGGACGGACTTCCCTGTACCCCCACTTGTCCGAGATTGAACAGTGTTACATTGTTGCGTTTTTTACCCTCGACGAAAAGTTGGGTGTTATAATTGTGTCTATCGGTGACAGACTTAGATTTGATTACATTTTGTTTGCCTTAATCGAGAGTGTTTTAACACGATTCAACGAAATCTCTCCAGTCATTTGAAATTCTTCTACTTAAGAGTTTTCTACTTTAGACTGTTTGTGAGTCACTAACAAAGGCTATGTTTCGCTAACGCAATAAAAGGATATATTACGACACGCGACCGTATCGATATTGTGCGTTTTGTTTATTTTTTCAACATTCCTCGCCTCTGGATCAGAGACAACACTAGTGAGTCACAAACCCGTACAGGATCTTTGTTGTGCTTCCGAGAAGCAGCAACGAACGGCCACCTCTTTGTGGGAAAGGCATTTTATTTAATTCAGGCCGACGAACTGATTTCTCCTGTCCCGCTTTACGTGTACTGAGAATCCTTTACCTGAAAGCCTGTTTAAATTTCCTAGCTTTTACATTCCATTAAACTATTTAAATAAATAAAAATATGGTTTACGGATGTAATTTTACGTGATAACGTCATAAGAAATGTGCCTCTCTATCCCTTGTTCCGCGCTCTCGCTTGAACCCTCGGCTCAAGCAGAACGTGACAATGAGTCATCCGTTTTCGTGCATGCCTTAATCGATTTATAAGGCGTTATCACGTCAAAAATAATAATAAACTCTATCAGTTTTGCTCTCAGACCGTTTGATTTTACTGTCCGAAATAAATAAGTAATCTTTTGTTAACAGTAAATCATAATTAACTTTTATAAGAGATTATTTACGAAAAAAATAAACTTACTTCTGACTTGGTCTCTTATTTAAGATCTAATTATTAAAGTTTTTCAAGACTTTCGCAAAAAATGTGAAGAAGTTCTAAGAAAAAATTAGTGAAGTCACTAACATATACCATAATAGTCTTACATAGAAATAGTTTTATTTATTCGACCAATAATAACTACTTTATATATGTATATGTCTCGACATGTCGAGGAGTAACAATCAAGACATACTCTACTACGCACAAAGTGAAGTGAACATCACATGTCTTAAGAGAACATATTATGTTCTTAGCTTTCAGAATTTCCTACCTCAAGCACATGAGTGATTAGTTATTCAGAACATAACGAGAAGCGATAATTTCTATAATAAAGAAAAAATCTTAAATTATCGCCAATCATTCATCATACATAACAATAACAGATCTGATATTTTCTTTAAAGGTTTCTGTCTATATTTGCACAACAGATTAATGGCCGTGAGCGATTTTATGTTTATTTACATTATTAATCTTATAATTGAAGGTCATTTCTCGTTGGCGGCCAAGAAAAGGTTGTTATGAGACATGACCCGTAAACTTCCTTCTCACTGTTCAGTCCCATTTTTAAACGGTGTGTATATTTTATTTTGCATTATTGTAATTATTTGTGCCTTATATAACTAGAATTGATTGAGTATTGTTTATTGCACACACCAAAATATTGGAATCTATATATATAATAAAATTGTAACTCGATTATGTCTGTACATAGAAGGTATTTAAAAAATAATAATATAAAGCCGTCTATTTAACAGCAAAAAAAAACCAAAAGAATTTTTGTTTATCTGCCTGTGCGTATGTTTGTGCCCGTATCACACAAAAACTATTTCATGAAATTAGATACGGTTTTCACAATCGTATTGTAGATTCAACTTAAAATCTGGTATGAGTTTTATATTGATACTTCGCTTAGAAGCCGAGAAAAATAAAAAAAATACAGGCTGTTTTGGTATAGGTATCGTGCGAATATCCACTTTAACGTTTAAAGAAAAAATATCTTAAAATTGCGAAGAAAACTGTCATTATTTGCATCAGGTTACAAATAAAAAGGAACTTTGAACATGGTTGTACATGGCTACCTACATATATTAATTAATCTTTCATCTATTAATTTCTTCCATTATACTTTGCAATATCACTTATATACCAATTTCGACACATTGCGAGTTTTCTAATAGTGATGACATAAAAGTTTTAGATTTATTTGGGGTTCATATGCAGTTACGATTTAAAAATTGAAACATCATTTTTCCATTTCTCGTCATGCTTTGTGCTAGTATTTATATATCAAAGCATATTGCTAATACTACACAAAATTCACTTTGGCTTATACAACGACGATAATTAAAGTTAATACCCCTAGTGACTGTAAGGAATGAGATAGGAATATTTAACATCTCAGTACTATGGACTATTTTGTTTCATTTTCCTCGTAAATAAAAGTCTTGTCTAACAGCTTTTTCTATGCTGGTCTTTTTTGTTTAAATATTCGAAATGTAATCAAATTTGCATCAGAATGGTTCCGTTACCATATAAGCAAGTTCGGAATTACCGTGGCAACATTATTTATTCATTGATTTTATGGCTTGTCTCCATCTCTAATATACGATATTCCTCCAAATAAAAGAAAGTAATTAGCCGGCTTCGTATAAATTAGCCGTTTGCGCGCGGTAACCTCATCAGATTTTAGAGTCGCTGTAAAAGAAATAACGATCCACCACCGCAAGCAATTAGAGCCTTTCTAAAGTCAACTCCACGTCTGTGTGTGTAGTCGGTAAAAAGAAACAAATTAAATTCGTTACGTTGTATAGCAACCAGTTTCTTATCCTGCTCTAGCACAAATATAAATATAGGTCAACTCGGCTTTGACACAAATAAAAGACTACACTTTAACTTTTAGTAGACAGGCATGTAAAACACCCTAATCGATGTTACGTTGTGCCGGATGTTCGTCCAGGTTAGAGCATGGAAAGAGACCCCTGTCGGTTAAGCGCTGTTATAATAATCCCTGCACAGTTGTTTTCTTTTTTTATAGAGAAAAGTTGGCAAGCGAGGAGACGGTTCAGCTGATGTTAAGTGATCCCGTCGCCCATGGTCAAAGCATGACAAGCAACCGAAGAGTTGCATGTCATATGTTGCCAATCTTGGAAATTGGATAGAATAGACTGAAGCAGTGGGAATAGAAAAGGGTAAGAATAGCCTTCCGGCAACCCAAACAGCCATGCATACTTTATTTTATGGTGACTTTTATGTACGGCGGTGATGATGCCTCCCCGTGCGAACGGCTTTATAGGTGCAGCAAGAGCTGTATAAAGTTAAATGTTATGCTCTACCTCCTTGAAACTCTTGTAGACTGACTGCCGTGACTAAAAGTCGGTCACAAGGATATTATTATGATAATTATCTCGGGCATTGTGGGCGTCCATTAGCATCGGTCATCACTTACCATGGCGTGAACCGCTGGCTCAATAAACTTCATAAAAACATCTCCTAATTGCCGTTTTACATTCCGAATCGGAGCAATCACCTCAATAGATGACGAATCAATCGAGAATAACGTTCAGTTATGCGCCGTCGGTGTTTTGACCGATTTCGACCCCCCGATGATTAATGAGCACCGTTACTTGCCCCTTAACGCTGTTGTTGCGTCAAAAATGTCGAACACGGCACGTCTCGCGGTAACGCGGCACGATCACCGTGAAAACTGACCGCGTTCTTGCTGAACGATGATGTCCTTGTTGTTTGTAAAGGAAAAAATATGGCACATGTGACGCACACTTTAGTACAATTAACGTTAGTATTTCAAATTGTGTTTTCAACTTCCGAGAAGTTACTGTTTTGTTGTTCGTATTATTAGTATGTAGTGGCAAAAGAACCACCGGGTTTTCACTCTCTTAATTTTTGTTTCTCAATGTTGTATCTCTCTTAACAATAACAAACCACACACAACCGAAGTGGTAGAGCATAACATCCTTCATACAGCATATGCTGCACTTCTACGGCCACGCTCGTCCGGGGAGGTACCACCATCCTTCACAGAGCCAGCATAAAATAAAGTACGCCTGGCTCTTGGAGTTGCCGGATGGCCATTCCTACCATTTTCTTTTCCCACTCCTTTCCCCATCAAATCCTTAATATAATCCTATCCCAT
>DWHK01000020.1:0-22392 GCA_018247855.1 Graphium androcles | reverse complement strand
CAATAAATCTAACATGTCCCACTTGTTTACCCTTTGCAACAAACACTTTGTATAAATAAAATTCGTGATTTAAAAAATAATAATAATCCAAATATATTTTCAGTCCCTGAAGACTTTCTTTAAGCAGTGTTTTCAGATAATTTTTTCCACATTTAAGATTTATCAATAATTTAAAATCAATAGTATAAAATATCTTCTAAAAAAGTACTATTTTAACAATTTTTTTTCTATTTTTGTATAAATATTGTACACATTTCTTTACTATATATTAGAGACTTTACTATATATTTTTTATTCTGAAAGGGACAACTAAAATGACATTCTGTCACATAGTAAATATAAAAAATTTCAAAGGAACACTTGTACACGGTTCTCACACCAACCATTAGAGCAGTTCACAAAACACAATGGACATATTGGACCCATGTGTGCAAACCCTTCGCGTACGATTGTCGATCCCTAGAAAAAAATCTTCTTTCAAGGACTGCTCCGACTTTTGCACTTCATCAAATATAAATTTGGCCGGAATAATAACATGCCGCAACCTGCTGGACCTTTGTCATTTACGAACGACGAAAAAAAATGGTTCGACCATTCTTCTATTGTTAACGCAAATACGGAGCTAAATTATTGTTTTTAACCAGATTTGTCTATTATAGTCTGGAGTGGATATTGAATAGTCCTTTACAAAGTAACAATTCCTTGCGAATTTCACTTAAATTAAACATGTCTGCTGACCGACTATACATTGTTAAAGAGATTTACATGTTATTGCAACAGGTTGCTCTAAACGGTTCATATTTAATTTAACGTAATTGAATTTATAACATTTAATCAGTATTGTTATTATTGTATGAGTATTTATTTGTAAATCTCGAATTTTCTCATTAATTTATCAATTTTTTAATATTAGTTTATGATAATTACTTTATATCATAATAAGTCAGATATCCAATTTGTGTTTTTTATTCATATTGTTTATTTGTCTAAAATACCACATGGCGAACAAATGTTTAATCCTTTATAATTTTTTCCAGTTATCGTATTTTTTAATCATAAGATATTCTACAACGGTTGCAAATATGAAATACGGAATATTTCATTTATTTGAAAGGAAGTTTAATAATGAAAACATACTTAAAAATACTTTGTATATATTTTTCATAGATATTACTATCATTTCTTAATTTTTATTATATTTACTTTGCAGTATTATACATCACAAATTATTTACATATGTGTAACAGTACAGAGAAAAATTATTGTTCATAGCACTAGAATGTTTTATGATAACCAGATTTAAGCCCGTTTATACTATTTGGCATCACGCTACGACCTTTAGGAGTCGAGCAGCAGACGATAAGGCGAGGCACCGTTTGTTACATAATATATGCAGATATATTTGGACGGACAAAGCAGATAATACATGTTTCGAAATACAAAGTATTAAATTCCTCATTAAGCAATCTTTACAAAATCTTACTAAGTAATTAAAATATAAAAAACCTAATTAAATTTTAAGTATCTCAAAATAGTTATTGTTTAGAACTTATCACTTAACCAAAAAATAAAAGGACAAATGTAGTATATTTCATAAGACAGACCTAATTCATAACTTTGTTACTACTTGGTTTGTAAATAATTAAGGCTATAATCGTCACAAACGTCTTAAATAAAATTAAATCAGTTGCTTATAGAGAATAATTGAAGGAATAACCTGTTGGCGACATGTGGTAAAATTATTACTAGTTGTTACCTCCCTATTAAATTGATTAACCCATTCAACTAATTATTAAAGGAACATCTATAAAATGTTCGATATTGCAACACAGGAAATTGTTCTAAAATAGTTATTTTATGTTGATAAAGTTGCAATGTTTAATCTTATGTTAAAAAAATTACAAAAGGTGAACACGTAATACAGAAACGTAACTAGTGCTACCTATTTTCAATTCGTGAAATTTAATAAATAAAACAAGTTTATGTTTTACTCGGTAGATGGCAGTTTATACAATCAGCTTCAGCAGTGAACAGTGACAAATAATAATTCATAATTTGTGTTTTAATTGTGATAATTTGATACCTCTTTTTTTATTGATATAAAATACGTGGTATAATAAATAAAAACTACGAATGTAGTTGGTGTGAGAATACATAATCCCTATTAATAATAAATGAAATTTAACATTTATAAGGCGTTGAAAAAATTGTACAATTTGTATTATTAGCTGTCATTTTAGTTTTCTTAGCATGACTAGCGAATGTCTTGGGTTTAAATGGCTTATTCTTGATCACTGTTGTGCTTACAGAAGAACAGAACTTTAAACACCTGAAGGCGACATGTGTCTGGGATGTTGGTACTTTAACGTGAACGGCAAGTGCCGTCCACCTGTAAAAACGCTGAATTAAACAAAAATAAAGGTTTGGTAAATAACGCCATCTTACGAATATTCGGTTATATCAGAACTAGACACAGCGTCAGTATAGAACAAATGGTGGTGGATAAAAAAAAGTTAAACAGAGTAGCCTCTAGATGGCGCTATGACAGTAAAACTTCTTAATCACTTGAAAATGGTAGTCGTTCACTGAACATTGACTATAAACCGTTAATGTTTTCATATTGATATTATTTTCATGAACATTTTCTTCCTGATGGAGCTAAACATGTAACGAATAGCTGTTGCTGCACACATTGGCCTGTTGATGGATGTGGATTAATGTGAGTTGATGTTTCTGAATGGAAAATCTAACATCACCCTCGCTATTTCTATTCTACTCCATAACCTGAACCTTCTGCGCGATCGTCTACTTTTTTTTTATAATAATGCTTTTACAGGTTTATGTATAGAGGTTTTCTCGATATAAATCGTATTAATATATTTTGTACGTGTTTCCTTACTTAGCTTAACTTACCTTACTTTAGATTTTTGCATTAGAATATGAGTAATATTAATATTCAGTATGCTTAATCTCAGACTTCTGTCTACGCGTATAAAGGTAAAAAAAAATCTTCTTCACTTGATCAGAATATAAATACTTTTTACTTACAATGATTTCATCTATAATAGATAAATTGTAACAGTATCTGTCAACGGTAAAAATATAGCACACGTCAAATTTCAAAAAAATTATAGCTTTGCAGCTTACTTTGAACAAAACCAATTTAATACATAAACATGTACCATGGATAAAACGTTTCGTACAAATTGCTATAAAACACGTAGCGTGGGTTACAAATATCGAACTTTGTCTACTAATACTGGTAGTGGACATAGGATGGACGCTGTGACGGAAACAAAATTATCGAAAACATTTAAAGAGCTAAGTCAAACGATCCAATCGAGAATTGCAAAAGAATCAGACAAGGTTAACATTGCACGCGAAAAAATTAAAGACAAAATAGAATTGGTGAATTCCAAAATAAATTGTGTCTTGGATTTGCAAGCTACAGTTACGGACTTACGACGGTACCTTCTTGAAGCTGACAGTGCGATATCTAATATATTAGAGAGAATTGAAAATATAGAAAAAGTAGGAAATATATCGTTAACATCTTCTGATGAGTCGTATTATTTAACCTCGCAAAAAAATTCTATTTGGGAAGATAAATAGTATATATATATAGTATAGAAGATAACTAGGAAAAAATAAGTAGGAAAAAATCTGCGTGCAACGTAACTTTACATTTGTCAACAATTTTAATTTATTTCATTTTGTGCAAATAAACAAAATAGGATATCGGATTTAAAAGTGATAAAATAAACAGGCGAATATTGACGGAAAAAATAGTTTTATTTCCTTCGATGACATTTATTCAGCTCTTAGAACTGAGAACATCAATAAATATTAAGAAATTTTTTGATAATTATACCACATATTCGAATAACACAAGTAAAACATCAATTTTTAATTTAACATTGAAGTAATCGTTTAAAACGTTAACTATAGACACTTAAATGTGTTGCAATCAGGTAAAGCTTTTACATTTATAACAGGGCACCCTGTAATTGCACAAAAAGATCTTAGATCTTACCCAAAATAAGATAATTAATGGCAAAGAATATAAACGTCGCTTACAAAAATAAAAAATAAAACAGGGCTTGAAATAAGTCAAAATAATAAAAATAATACAAGCACCTAGAAAAATTGTACTAGGGTATTTAAACATGTCTACAGCATCATTAAGAATACTAATAAATTTTAATACTCATTATACTAACATTAATAACTCAATAATCAATATGGCACAGACTAAAAAATTAAATTATTACAAAAAAATACTATTAAAACTATAAAAAGGCAGTACGTATAGATAGTAGTTTTCTGTGAATTGATTATTGAATTTATATAGCTACATACATTGAAGCTTAAACCTAGTTCATACACTTATATTACGACTAGCAAAGAAAACATCTTAGAAATGTTTTGGAAGAATTGTCTATATCATTAAATAATATAATAATACTAAAGATGGGCATAATTCTCTATATAAATGCATCATACAACAGATTTTTAATTTAAGCAGTATTTATAACTAAGACAATTTAATTTTACTGCAAATTGTTTAACAATTTGATATGTGAATAGAAAGTAAACAGAAAGTAAAGTAAAAATACCGTCTCGAATATAAATTTATATATAAAATGGTAACTTTTGCTAAACAAAAATGTTACATCTGTCTACAAAGCCAAGCACAATTAATTTTTTTTATAATATTTATACTGGCAACGTAACATATGTATGTAATGTAACATCAATTCTTTCTAAAATGCATGCAAACGTTTACTTCACACATACATTATATGCGTTTTATTAGAATGGAAACAATCGCAAAGAAGTGTTTGTAACATAAAGCCAATTTCCAATTGAAACTAATTATATACGAAATTTAATTTCTCATTCTTCGTGATAAAAGATTCCTTAATATTTAGTATGAAACAATTAGTTTTTCATACCCATTAACGCATTTAAATAAAAATAAATCCTTTGGAATAATACAAAAGTTGTAGTTTTTAACCTTTCCATTCACACTGGGTCATTAACTAATATTTTCTACTCTAAACATTTACAACAATACATAATATCGCTGACGCGCTCGAAAAGTTTTACATATTATAATGAATAATACGTATTCTTGAACTTACGAATCGATATTTTAGCCCACCATATATACTAAAACATGGAAACTTTTTTGTTAGGCTATAAAAGATGTCGGTCAAGCGCAGTACTGATTTATAGTACGCTATATGCGCTTCAATAACAATATCTGTTTGTTATAAAAGGAAAAAACATATAAGACTGTGTTAAAAAATACAGAGTTAAAAATTGGGTTTCAGGTTGAAATCAGTTATTCTTCTTCTTAAAGTGCCTCTCTATTACTAGAGGTTGGCCGTTAGTTCGGCAAACTTCTGTTTGTCTTGTGCCAAATGGAAGAGTTCCCTTGCATTAGCAAATCCGGTCCACTCTCGTATGCTTCTCAATCAGTTATATCTCCACGTATTATCAGATTAAGAGGTTAATAAAAGGAGTCACAAAATTTCAACATTAAGAAGAGACAGTCTTATGCCATCAGTGCGATTTCTTGAAATTCAGTCGAATAAGCAAATGAGGGCTCTCAGGAGGCCGTCACAAATGGTAGAGCAGCAACCCCGCTTGGGTGTTTTCCTTTCTTCTGGGGCGAAACTGGGTCGCCTCGGTCGCTTAGGACGACGTCCGCAAAGTTTGGTCGGCTGCACGTCGGCGGGCTCAGAGCGCGGGCTCAGGTGCACCGGCAGGGCCGCGGGCGCCGAGGGTCGGGGCCGCGCCCAACGCCGCAGCAGGGCCTCTTGCTCGGCCCCCACCGGCACCGGCGCAGACAACTTCCTGGCACGGGCGAGCACTAGCGCCCTTTCCATCGGCTCCAACAGCTCGAGCGCTAAAGCGCGATCTAAATCTTCGCCGGATAGCAGCAGGTACCTAGGACAATAAGCTAGCTCGCCCAGAGCTGCGCGCTTGTTGCTCGGCGTTAGCTCCCGCTTAGTTCGTTTGCATGCGGCCGTGCTCCAGCGCGACAGAGCCTCCGCAAGTACCAACTCGCTGGATACTCGCAAAGTGTCGCGTTTTACTATTAACGCGAGATCCTCGTATGGCAGCTCCTCGAAGCGCTCATCTTTCAATGCCTCATCGGCATCGTCGTCGAGTACCAGGAGAGCATTATGAGCGAGGGAGTCGCACCAGCAGGAGCACTGAGCTAGGGATCGGGCTGCCGTATCGTCGGTCAGAGCAGGGAGAGGCGGTGCCGAGGCTGCACCTGGTAGCCTTGCGCACAGGAATCGCAAATCGCGCAACACCTCTAGTGCAGCGCCAGCATCCAGCATTTCGTCTAAGCGGCGAGCACAACGCTCAGCGAGGGGAGCACAGAGGAACTTGTAAGCGGCATCTAGCGCACAGCGGGCAGTGGCGACGGAGTTCAGCTGGGTGGGTTCACAGTAATGGTACCGGAGGAGCTGCTCAAAGCCGCGTCGGTCGATGTAATCGACGACTATTACATCTGTCTTGGCGGAGAGGAGGGCCGCGAAGACCGGGCTGGTCGCGGCCAGGACGCGCCTGTGGCCCGGGTAGCGCCACGTGTCGCCGTTGACGCCGGCGACGAAAACAATGTCGCTCTGCTTCTCGTCATCGTAGAGCCTCATGTTCTCGTCGATTTCGAGGCCGATTGGCTCGATGCACGGCACGATCTCGCTCCCCGTATCAATCTCATCCTCGGAGTTGGTGCACGCAGGGTTCGTCACTATCGTCATCTTGGCGGCTGTTCTTTCTCGAATCTGAAATCAAAAAATATACACATTCTTAAATATGTTCGGGTTATGGTAGTTATTTTGTCGGATTCGAATTCTTAAAAAAAAATTAAATAAAAAATATGAAATTACCATTATAAAAGAAATTTTATAAAGGCAGACAATATATTTGTTGTTTTGCCGTTTAGATACAATTATTTAGAGTCACTTTATCCACCCCTTTTTCCGATCCTGTTACATAGACGTCAGATTAGGCGGACGAATTCCCCTGTACATGGATATACTAACGAAAATTGAGTGCAACTGTATGCATTTGTGCTTTTTTATTCAAGCTAATACTATTCTTCCGATACTTTATATATATTCAAATACTTTACAACACTAAAAAATTATTAGGTCCGTAAAAAATGTTTCACATATAATTATATATCGACGGTAAACATTTCAATTAACACCCAACTAATCCGTAACGAGAAATATCAGTGTTATATAAAGAATCATTATTCTGCAAAACAACATGAAGTTGAGACTGTAAAGTGTTAAACTGACCACCAAGGACAATAAAGAACGCTACGCGATTTTTAGAACGTTTTAGTTCCTACTTCATTCAATCATAATAACGTAATGCATTACATTCCTGAGCCATGTATTCTAAAACATTGATAATTGGGTCACGCCTACGGAAGTTTATTACGTAGTTGTATATTTTCAATTATTTCAGTTTCGCAAGTTAACCTCTTATAGTTGTTGTTATTAATGTATATTTTAAAAATCGTGACTGTGAAAAACTTGGTTTCGATATAACAATATCTGTTACTTGTTGTTCTACATTAAAAACTCAATTTAGGTTGCATTTGTTAACTATTTTAATATCTATTATTCCTAGGATGAAATATCCTATAGTATTTAATCAATGCTACCCTATATCTGCGACTTAATTCTTTAATATCGCGTAATAAATATAATTTAAAAATAAATTGCGATATAATCCGTAAAGTTGTTTATTTTAAAATGTCGAATATTCGCGTGAGACCCAAAAATTACATAAAGAGTGCAATAATTTGATATAAAGTAAACATGAAATTGAAGTTAGGATTCCTGTCTTGATCCCCAAAATATTAACCAATTTCCGTTGAGTAGCTTAATAACTAGTTCAGACAGGTTGATAGAAAAAAAATTAAGCGATCATTTATAATGCGGTATCATACAAATAACACATTTCAATTAAATTTTTTATCATTTACTTTTAAAAAACACACACAGCTATTTCAATTTATTTACTGGTATATAGAGGAATGCCATAAATTGTTACTGTAACTGTAGGTTCACACTTACGAAATATGGACATAAATACATGTAACACTTTCTGTTTTTTATAAATAGATAAATACCAATCATTCTATTAAAATAAGCATTGTTAAGGAGGTTTTATCAGTGCGAACCCATAGTAACAAGTCTGTAACATTGACGCATATTTAATATCAATTTGCTTAAAGAAGAAAAAAAAAACAAAATTTCCGACTAGTGAATTATATTCGCACTATTTTCTCATTTCTACGAAAAGGCTGACAATCGAAATGTTTTCATACAACGTCGCAGATGAAAACGCGCGCGTTCGCGAAATTCACGTCAACACTTAACTCGATGCGTCATTCGGCACGCATTCCTGTTTCATAAACAAAAATACACCGGCGAAGCTAAACAGCCCGTAACAGCTTCCATTAATTATAATTTTGGATCTCGGCGTTGTTCGCGCAATCGATCTGGGGTAAAGATGCTTTTTATATACGTTATCTTCCCTTAAAACGGTTCGTTACATTGTTATAAAAATATTTAGTAATTGGCAATTTTTCTGTATAGCTCGATTATTTTGAATATGCTCTTGATATCAGTAATTTGAGGCATTTTATTACGATTCATCCTCGAGAAATTACTCAATTTTTGTCATCAAACTGTTTCTAAAGTTTGTATAGGTAATATACGTTATATGTCCATGAACACGTGGAATTTAGGTGTTGCAATCTGACGAACGCATCGTTTTTCCGCATGTTTCGTATCTGGGTTGGGATGCATTCAATTTCGTAACGCCAGCGACAGTTTACGATAGTTATTTCGCCTCTGTTTGACCTATATGCATAGAGCTTTATGCGTTTGGTCCGCCATTGCCCTATATTTAGATAGCGGGCTGGGTTGCTGAGGCACAAACGCGTTCCACTTCATCCTTTATTGAACGCACTGAAAACATAATGGGCCTTCGCGATGTGCCACGGGCGATAAAATTTCCTTTTATCGAGCCTAAGATGGCTCCTAATGTGTTTTCATTGTTTACTTTGTAAGAATATAGTATTATATAGTGCCATCGCAAAAATTGGTTTACTTCGCGTAATGTTTATCATTTTTAATGAAATAATAAGTTCTAGTCTATATTACTCTCGGAGCTTAAAATTTTATCTAGGAAAATATCATGAAAATCTCTTGTCTTCTGTCTGCGTGTTCAAACTACATTAGTACAAAACTTTAGTATTTTTACAATTTTTTTTGTTTATTAAAAAATACGCTGCCCTTATTATAGGCTCTAGGCTTGTGTTACAAGTGCGTTTTACAAACATAAATTACACAGACTCGAACACCCAGATCCGAAAGAACTATTTGTAGGTCATACAAATATTTGCCCCGGCTGGGAATCAAACCCACGATGCGTGACGCAGCAGCTAACGTCTTAGCCACTGCGCCAACCGGTCATTAAACTTAAAAAATCTATCAATTTATTCGCATCTAGGTATTTGTAAATATTATGTTTATTTTGTGATAAAGATGCTCCACGAATTGACCAGATGCAAAATAATTATGGGTTGGTTATCGAGACAAATATTTCTTCACATTCGTTCGAACAAATTCAGCTCCCAGAGGCAACTGACTTTTAGCTGAAATGAAACTAAGTATCTAATCAGGGAATGAAGTAATGAACTGAACTTGGTATGCGAATCGACAGATGCTTGGCAATCGAGAATTATTTTCACAAAAAACCGCAAAATCTGCATAATATGACGACGTTCTAAAGTAACAAATTTAACTTAACTTAGAATCTTTTCCTTTCTTTTGGAGTCGCATCAAAACAGCACGAATGTGATATCAGTGAAATTTTATTACATGCTTATTCTGTTTATTAGCGAACTAAAAACTCAACGCACAATAAATGTCTGGTTGACCAATCTTCTTTCAGTCCACAAAAGTTAGCTTTGTATTTGTATAGTTAAAAAGTAAGTAGGCAAATAAGAGAGATCAAAGACACTACGTGGCTCTACCTTATTAAAACTGAAGCAGTTAACAGGGCCCTAACATACGCATATTATAATAAACATATATCGTATAAAACAGTTTAAGGCGATATTCTATACTAAAACTAGCGGATCGGGCAGATGATATCCTGCCTGAACTTTGACTGCCAATAACTACGACACCTACTTGGTCCAAACTAGTTCTAAATCATCTGGGGTCCCAGCAGAACATATACACAAAAATCCATTAAGATCGGCCCAGCCGTTTAACAGGAGTTCTGTGACATACACTCGTACAGTAGAATTATATATGTATACAATGAGAATAAAGCTGAAAAATGTTTG
Source organism: Graphium androcles (assembly GCA_018247855.1). Lineage (NCBI taxonomy): Eukaryota > Metazoa > Arthropoda > Insecta > Lepidoptera > Papilionidae > Graphium > Graphium androcles. The sequence goes on along the minus strand of DWHK01000020.1, from coordinate 11,993 downwards.
ATTGTTTTCTGGTTCAACTTTCTTATCAATCTTATCAATCGAGCTATTAGCCAAATTTGGAAAAGTTTGTTCTTAAAAAAACGCTGCTCTTGTTATAAGCTCTAGGCTTGTGTTATATGGGCGTTTTACAAATATAAATTACGCATACACAAACACCCAGATCCGCAGGTAATACAAATATTTGCCCCGGATGGGAATCAAACCCACGACCTGCGACGCCGCAGCTAACGTCTAAGCCACTGCACCAATCGGTCATCACCCTTTTTTATTTTTTCATTCAAAGTTCTTTTTTCATTTAGCTTATCATCGAGCTACGATTAGGAACATAGCAAAAAGAATTAAAAAAACGCAAAAATGCAAATTTAATTATAAAAAAATAATATGATTTAAAATAAAACACTAAACACAGGGCAAAACCACGGGAGACAGCTACCGTAAAAAAATGGTTTAAATTACTATTCATATTAATATATTAATTGGCGATCCAGGGTCGGCAGACGCCCTCAACTCTCGGCACCAGTGCGTGGTTCCTCATTGCGCAAATTATTATTTAAGAACGATCAAGCTTTGCGATTGCTTACGACCTTGCACCAAATCAAGGCAGTTATTAATAAATCCGTCGAACACACACTTTGGTGGTCAGTTTCTCGAATTTTATAATAATATTGTTTGTTGTTACTGTCATGTGTAGTTTTTATAACGCTTAATGTATGTCGATAGCTTATGAATAAAAACTCAGGCTTATGATGTGAAATGGCTTTCGATTAAGTAACAAAAAGATTAATATTATAACATTTCAAATGTCATATAAATCTCTAGTTATTTAAATTGGCAATAAAAATACTTTTAAACTTTAAGATAGATGAGAAGATGGTGTAGATCCATTCGACAGACGTCCAGCTATAATTTAAAACATCACATCTCCAACAAACGAAGGACGACTTTGTATATTCTGCGAATCTGTTGAACTGCCAAAATGAACCATCGGAGCGGTATTCGGAAACCATTATCGGATGTCGCAACGATCTCGTTTCGTCATCGTGTTCAAGAAAGCGTTCCTTTTGATGCGATGCGAAGCGCCTCTTCGGAAATAGACGCGACGCGACATGCGGAAACAGAGCGAGCGGAGCGCGATGCCTCGCTAATATTGGACTGCATTAATTTTATTTCAGCAACAGCTTGTAGCTTGTAGCGAAAGCGTCTCTCTCGCCAACATCTCGTACGGCCCTTTGTTGTGTTTCATTTTAATATTAAATGTCGGAACAAAGGAAACGAACAACATTGTAAATTTGAATCTGGATTAAGTACAAGAATAACAGAATTCCTTGTCTTATCTAGAGGTCCCATATCAACAAGTTAAACAGGATAAAGTTATGATACCTAAGTCAGGGGGTTTATTACCTACCCATTGATACCATCAAATCAAAACAGTAACGGGACTTAATATTTGAATTGCCCTGAGACAAGCTGAAGGCAGATCTGGGCGGAAGCAGTTCGTTAACGATCTTAACGATTTTTAAGGAGTATCAGAGTAAGGACGACATTCAGAAACGAAGTCAACAAAGAATAAAACGAAAAATATAGAAGAATCCACAAAGAAAAGACCAGAGTGCCTTGAAAATTACCCCACCAACAAATCCTGACTCTCGAAATACTGATGATAGTTATCATCAGAACTTCACCCTCCCGAATTTTGTTTTAAATGTTAATAATATGTTTTATTATTAGAAACAAATTCGTTCAACTATTTTAGTTTTTGTATGAGCACAGAAGAATTACAATTCAAATACATCTCGGAGCTAATATGATGCAGCAGTTCTGATGATTTGGCGCAGTTGGTAAGACGATGGCTGCGGCGTCGCAGGTTGTGGGTCCAATTCCCACCCGGAGCAAATATTTGTATGACCTACAAATACTTGTTTCGGTTCTGGGTATTTGTATCTGAGTAATTTGTGTATATAAATCGCATTTATAACATAAGACATAAGTCTTATAATAAGGGCAGCTTTTAAAAGTTAAGACATTATGCAGTTGCACTTATTACATGCATTATACAAAGTTCACCCATTTATCGACTAGAATAAAGTAATTCAATTATGATATAGAATTGTACTATAGAAGCCTTATTTTATTAGGTTAATAAGTGGTCAATGTCACACACATCAGACAAATAATCTATTTTCATAAGAATAATTATGGTGATGCAGTGCTTCCTTGCCACATTAAAGGAAAACGGAAATACCAACAAGTCTAAATAAATAATTTACGAAAAAACCTTACATCAACTAGAAGATTGATGATCTTCTATCTACTGAAAAGGTTTTGTTGAATCTTAGCCAATACTACACCCGTTAAATTCATCTTTGATCCGAAAAAAACTGAATTAAATCGGTTAAGCAATTTTGGAGCTACTATGCCACAATCATAGATTTTATATAAAACATAGAGTGCTGGCAACACTTGTAGTACGTTGTGTCGGACAAAAGCAATGGGGCGTAGTCTTAGAGTAAACATTTGTAACAATGTATTTATTTATTACATTATTATCACCCCTTAAGAAGTGTAAGTTGATTAATTTTTTGCCCTAATGTTTCTTTATTACTGATGTGATCATCATATTTTGAACTACAGAACTGTTCACACGCCTGCTCACGGTTCACACTCTGTCACCCGCGCTCTATAGTGGCTTATGTACATACATATGTTCTAAGGCCACCACAGATGCTAAGGAACATAGCTACGCTCTTAGAAGTTTTTAATGTCCACAAGGAAAGGTGTAATACCTTTCCTTGTGGACATTAAACATATGTACATATTCTTAATTTGTAAATTATGATATTAAAACGTACATATAAGAGGTGATCTTACCATCAGATGGCCCATTCTCCCCACATAAAAATCCTTAACATGACACTTATACGATACCCACGGGATTATTTTTAGTGTTGCCAAACTCTAAAAGGTTAAGGTGACTGACTGATGGAACTCATTAGTATAACTAAGCGTACTTCATGCCGGTTGGCCATTGCTTGAAATGTATTTCTTTAGTCCTTGGTACAAAAACAACTGATATTTCTTTGATGATACTAGATCTTACTCGGTCTTTGAATGGTGAAAAGCTGTCCAGGGATCTGTTGTTGTTGAGTACTACTAATTGACCGAGCGGCGTTTAAGTTCGCGGCGAATTACTAGTATATTAACATATATATATTATAATGTACCAGTCATCGGTAAAGCTAAAGTTCTAGGGAAAAAAATAACTGTTAGACTGTGTCCGACATAATAAATCAATAACATAGCGTTATGACTGGAATAAACAATAACATAATGCGTGGAATACGAAGATAAGAAAGAAGATAGTAAAAAGAACCTATGGTACCCCGAAAGAACATGTAATATTTACCCGTATACAGGAAAATCTACATTAACGCACGAAACAGCGGGCTAAATCTAGAATACTATAAACGCAAATTATTCTTAAGACATTGTAATTTTAATATTTTTTACCAAAGTTATCTTACTTTCCAATATATAAAAGTGAGTAAGGTCTAAAATTAGATTTCGGTTAAAACACATTTTATGTATGTATGTGTGTATGTATGTATGTGCCACGATAACTCTCGTACCAGTGCTCCAAAGAAATGAAATTTGGAATATATGTATGTAGGTAATACTAGAACATTTTTAAGTTCGTTGGACATCAAAATCGGTTTAGTAGTTTATGACATATTTAAATAAAAATTTAAATAATTTCAAGAAAAAATTAAATCGCGAGGTCCAATTTCAGGACAAACCTATAATTTAAGTTCTATTGAAATAGTAGGCATAGAGTTTTAAGGAAACTCAAAAACCGCACAAATCACACTAATGTGGTACGAATTATGAATCAAGAATGTACCAATAATAAGGATTACGCGTGTGTTAATACATGAAGTATATTTAATTCATGTAAACAATTATAACACTTCCCGGTTAACCCATATGTTAACAATATTCTTTAACAAATTGCTTTTCAGTTTAACATAGCTTGTTACACAAACGTAAAATACATTTCAGCTGACTCTATTTGTTCAAACAATTTACGTCGCGTAATAAAGCCTTTTGCAGAGTACCTGACATTGAAAACCAAGATGAGACCCGCGTAATGTATTCTGTTTTGTTTGTATATCGGCATTGTTGTTCCTAGACCGTAGAGGAGCGAAATAATTTAGTGTGTCTCCATATAGAGTACAAAGAATACAAAATATACACAGCTCTTCATATATTTAAAGAACGCGTTAGCAACGTATAGTGTTTTGTAGTTGTAACGTCTTAGCCAAATGCGAAACGAAGGGTCAACTCGATTAGCACATAACTGATTTATGTCGTTTATTTTATGAGATATACATATGTTATTACTAGGTTGAGGTCAACGGTTGAAATAATATTAAAAAAAAAGATAAATTTACGTTGTATTTACATATGTATATAATTGCAACTTTCGTGAAAGTAATAAAAATTATTGTTATACGGGACTTAAATATTTAGGGCCAAGAATGTTGCCCTAAATATTTAAGTCCCTCCCTGAACCCTAAAAATTAAACCGCTACTGCCTATTCACATAATGCCAAATATTGCAAGTAAGACTTTAAGGTAAAATTTTTATTAGCTCATCTAATATTGGCGTTCATAATAAGACCAGGTAAATATTAGCCAATATTAATATACATTCAATGAAAATTAAGAACCTTAAATTATTGCATATACGTAAATTAAGGTGTATGAAAAAGCAAGAATATAAAAGAGACCAAGAATAAAAATGTATATTATTGACATAGGAATAAAAATGTCTGTTATTGACATTTTTCTCGTTCCCATTATTTCTATGCGTGGTTTCAGGAGAGGCTGCGTGAAATGGAAAGCGTACGCCGGCGTATTCCATGGACACGTGGCCGGGTACGAGCGGCAACCGCGCTCCGCCCTATATACAACTGGGTCAAGAGTAACCCGTTCCCGCCAAAATGGCCGCAAAAATGGCCGCCAACGAAAATTAAACGTCCGTACGCATTTTTCAATACATTTCCACGAAACGTTCGACGCTTGAAAGTGCGCTTGAAATCTTCAAATACTTGGATTTGTGTAAAGAATTATTGGTATGAAATTGTAACGTGAGTCTATAAAAGCTTTATGATGTTAAAGGGTTTCATACTGGCAATATTTTCAAGATATTAAATATGACATATAACAATATTTTGATAAATTGGTTTCTTTTATTTACGCGAACACTACACATTGTTAAAGAAGACTATTTTAAAAAATATTTTTTTTTATGTTTTCGTCTGGCCTGGTAACATTGTCACGAATAAAAACGTCAAGAATTAACAAAAAATTAACAATTTTTTGACGGATATGACTGTGGAAATATCCTGAAATGCGCGAATACTAAATATTAAAAAAAAAACTTTTTTAAGCGTTTTTAATTTAACGTTGAATAATATAATAAAAATAAGCACATATAGGAAAAGCGGGTATTTTCGATCGCGTCTGCAAAATCAAACACTAGAAATCAAATCTAAAAGTTTTCATAAAAAAAATATGGTATTGACCGCTATTGCCTTGCACAGGTAATACCGGTCGACAGAATGACAAATCCGGGCAGGCTTTTATCGACACAAATCCCTAACGTAACTTTCAGGAGATACATATCCTGAGCACTCATCATGACCCCAAAGCCCACAATAAACGCATTTTGACAAATATAAGGGTTGAATTCGCCCCGATACCCCTACCCTGGTTTCATTTCCTCGTTTGGATATTATAGTAGGAGTATAAGACAAATTTTCAGCGAGCCTCAAACATCTACCCAAAAATGTCTACCAGAAGCATACTAGCAGACTGTTCTTCTGATTTTAAGCGATAAGCTTAGCGAATGGACACCCAAAACGTTTGAAATATTTCTGGGGCGTATATTGAGAAGGATTTAAGAACATTTTGAGTTAGACATGACAAAGCAGAACCTGGTACTTTCTTTTACTTCTTATGAAAGATGTTGTATTTCAAAAGTCTGACCTCCTACTACGTCCGTGCAGGCATGTTGCCTAAATTGCAATAATTACCATTCAATTTATATTTGAATTGATCTTCCGAGTACTAAGAAAAAATCTTTCAGACATAATGTTTTCAAAGTTAAAAAAAAACTATTACACTGTCTTAATAAACGGTGATTTCTACATCACTTTCGATTAATTGGAAGGGATTGCAGGAATCGTTTAAAGGGAACATGGAATAAGTCCAGAACGGTTCGGCGAAGAGGGCGTGTATGGCTTGATAGGCTTAAACAAATATCGCCGGGCACCGAATATAATGTAATAAAAATAATTTACAATGTTTATAAGAGTGTAATCTTGTGCTACGATCTTGGAGACGCCCGCGTTCTCCAAGCACCCAATGCGGCCACAGACTAATTCTGCGTGAAGAGACAACAAATATAATATGCGATTAGTAAATTACCTACTCCTGTCTAGTTTTCTTATTATGCATTACTAATGTAACTTGAATATATGGATTAATTAAGCTACGGCTACTTACTAAACATCATTTAAATTAACATTTCTGAGACTTACAAGAATATTCGACATTTTAAATTAAACCACTTTAAGGATTTTATCGCGATTTATTTTTAAATTTTATTCCCCGATGCGTGGATCGGACCAAAAATTAATTTTCAAAGCTCAATGTAGGCCCGATCTACAAGTGATATTAGGACGCCGAACACCTCAATTCTTCCTTTCGAATGCTTTACAGCATTCATGGTCATGGGTAGGACACCCGTGAACATGAATGCTATAAAGCATTTGAAACGCCGGGTGATTGAAATTTAAAAATGAACCGCGATAAAATCCGTAAAGTTGTTTAATTTAAAAAGCATTCAAATTAACTTAGGCTTATAGGTTGTTCATTATCTGACTTAGCATATAACTTTCAGTCTGTCGGAGCGAATCCTTAATCTGAAATCTACCAAAAGTCAGATAGAAGCTTTTAATAAAATTAAAAAGTATTAGATGAATCATTATTCTACTGGTGATAATGACAGAATGTATAAATTTTAAAACAGTTTTTTAAATATATACAATTTTTAATAAGAACGTTTGTGCCTGTATGTAATAAAGCAATTACGCAACAGAATATTAGTTGCCTAAGCATATATTTCTTTTAAAAAAGGTGACAGTCGAGTACGTAGTATAATTGATGTACAGCGATTACTTAACTGTGGGCAACATAGATATCCACATCATCGGAAAAATTGCAGATGTTCTGCCAAGTGATGAAAGAAGAGATCCTACTGTAGAAAAAGATTTAATTGATTTTTTTTATTATTTGAAAGGATATCTATGAAAGTAAGAGAGAATAACTTATTTAAATTTTAACATTAATTTAAAAGTTCTATGTCCCTCCCACAATAAAAAAAGGATCTTACGAAATTTTAAATATATCAATAAAGTTATTAAAGTTGAAAAGCGAGTTAAAGAATAGGACATAGATAATTCTGTAAACTCTTATTATATCACTTTCTTCGGTAGTCAGATAAAAAACCTGAGTCCTACTGCCTTATCGAAATATAAAATAACAATTTTCAATATTAAACTGCAACTAAATCAGCGGCGCCTCTGAACAGAAGTGATCTGTGCTATCATAAAAGAAATAAAATCGTTAGCGTTACATATGACCTGGGCAGTCCCAGTCAGGTTGTTCAAATATATCTTATCCCGTACTTAAAGATATTAATAATTAAATGTACTAATTTATGAGCGGGGTGGGCTGAGAGCGCCGCGGGTACTCTGCCCGACTAATACATATTATCCAATGGATATTACGTCGGATTTTGTTTCTCCGTATCGTCTCTATCATTCTATCTGACAGTTCATGAAAGTATGGTAACAAGAGACTATCAATTAAACTGAATAATAATAAAAAAATTTATTTCAATATTATAAATTTATTAACAGCACAACACAATTTATTACAATATCGTGTTTCGGTAAAAATACATTTTTTTATGAATTGCCAGATATAAATTAAGCTTGTTGACGTCAATTAAATCTATTGGTATAGATAAATTAAAATGTACTGCAATTTTGTTTGTAATTACGAAATAAGAACTTATTACTTACAAGCAGTAGAATTAATGCATATTTTTTTCTGTGTGTCTTTCCGTCTGTCTGTTTGCTGACCGATTTAGAATGGACTTGGACTGGTAATGATTTGAGGAACTAAGGATACATTTATTTTAGAAAGTGATTGTGGTACCGCACATAAAACTGTAAACAGTCGTTAGTCTGTAATAAATCTTAGTTAGCAAACTGCCTCCGGAGTCCACTGGTATTGGATCGTGTTTGCCAATTTACTTTTTATTATTAATATTTTTGAAAAACGTCACAAGGGCGTTTTACAAACATAAATTACACAGACACAAACACCCAGATCCGAAGCAACTATTAGTAGGTTATACAAATGTTTGCCCCGGGTAGGAATCGAACCTACGACCTTTTTAGCCACTGCGCCAACCAGTCATTGGCTGATATGTTGCCAAATACCGAGAAATTGATCCCTTTTTGTCGCTATTTTCTAATCCTCCTAGAACATTACAGGCTGATCACCCGTCAGCTCAAAAAGTAAGATGATTTAGATGGGCATTTTAAGTTCCAATACATCATAATAAACGTCCGTCCCATCGCATTACGCGAGTACAGAAAAGAGTATTTGTCTTCGTGCTTACACTTGTGCACTGTAATATCTTATGCGCAGTTAATTAATCTCTTGTGTGCGAGGCCGTGGTCAAAATTCAGAATAGGAGACCTCATAAATAACTTTGAATGTACTAATTCAACATAAACAATAACTATTGCCAATAAGAAGCAATTAGGAAGTTATCCGGTCAGGTATGTTTTTCTACTTTTTCAGTTTTGTCTGCTATAGTTTTTGGATTAGGTGTCATCTTTACCTTAAAACCTTTGAAACCCTACGATTTTTAAAGATGGGATAACGGCATAGTGACTATAGATTATACCTGATAAATAAAACGTATTATTCCTATGACAACGAAGCCTAGAAAACAATGTTTGTCGACATAACTACGAATAATTTCATCGGACTTGCAAACAAATACATGAACAGTACACCCACGCAAAGCCTTATCACAACAATGAGAAATAGAAAAAAAAACCGACTCAAGAGACAAGAAGGGCAAACAGTCGTAATCAAAGTTCGAAACCATCTCAAACAAAAGCCCGTAGCGTCAGCAGATTACAAATGCATTCACGGATATAGTTACACAGAGGTAGCGAGTAAACCATGAGCGGTAGCGTGTTGTACAAACAAATAGGTACTGACGGCGCGTTAAGTAGCAGGACGGTAGCCTCTGTTTACATTGCGAGCGGAGCGATACGCGCCTCCTCCGTCAAATGCATACCACTCTCACCCCTATTCCGACACGGAAAGGACGAAATTAGCGCGCAGTCTTGCGGTAATTTGATCCTGAACTAATGAATTATGGATGGTGATTCCAAATACATCACAGTTCTTTATATTGCCTCCGTTGATGCTTTCCAAGATATTGTCCACTAACGTAATTGCTATTGGCATTTATTCAGACATTGAAAATATATAAAGTTACTTAACTAAAATGACAACGACGAAAATAAAATATTTCACAATATATGTTCGCGTTTGACGATAGTTAACAATTGACAGATTTTAAAATAGAATGCGTCACTTATTCAAAAACTATAGGCCTTGTGGTTTCAGTGAAACAGTACGACAGTACAGTACAGTTGACTAGTAACTATTGGCTGTTACTAATTAATTTTGAATAACATTTCCGCGTTTGTTTTCTAAAATCATTAAAAATTCTATCTATACCATAGCTTCACCGGCAGTTGAACATTAAATTGGATAACTATTTGACGCACTGGCCCTAACAACCATGGCGTAATAATATAGAAGCCTAAATCTCACTTAAGCACAGGAGAACGATACACAAAAAAACAATTATAAAATTCCTATTTATACTCTGAGAATTGAGCTTCCAAACAGAAAAACATAAAATATCTTTAACATTGTTTTTAACTCAAAATTATGGACTAGTGTAAATGTTAATTAATAAAACAAAAGCCCTAACTGAACTTACGGAATGCCAAACGGCGAACATTCCAGAAAGTACAAAGAACCCGATAACACCGTAACTGGCTACCGAAGAGCAAACAGGCGGTCCAAATCCACAAGAAGTCATTAGGTCCATCGACAAACAGTGAATTTGTACGAAACACCATTGTTCCCACACACGCGCCGGTAGAGAGCGCAGGCGACAGTTCCGACACAGAAATTTGTCAGGCCGGCCGTCAAATATTTGATCGACATATTTGCCCCGAGTATTTGACGCGGGTAAAAGCCGTGACCGCACCCAATGTTCGGCGGACGATTGTCGGGGCGAAAAAAAGACCAATTACTTATATCGGGTCTTCGGGGATTCGGTGCAACAACAGTGCAAATACTAAAGCTCATTTTTTAGGCAGGCAGATGATTTTTAGACATAAATTGGCAAGTGAGAAGTTCTGATGTTAAGTAATAAAGTCGTCCATTGATACTCACAACATCGGAAGAGTTGCTAGGTATGGAGAGGGGGCGGTGAATTATGTAGGTGTGTATTCATCTCATTGTTCTGGAAAAAAGCATATAAATAAACAACAGTATAAATAATAGTTAAGGGTCTGACTAGTGATTTGATAGATAAAGTAAATGTCAGCATTATAATGTATTTTTTTCGGTCAACCGCTCTTCCTCCGGAATTCTTCTCTAGTCCCTTTACATACTTCGTTATTTCAGACATCACAGTGCAATTAATTCATTACTATAGGCTTACTTCTAACGGTAGGTGACGTCTATAATATATTCTTCTTTCGCGCGAGGCTGTAGCCATGCTTTTAGTCTAAATGAAAGGTACTATTTGCCTTACATATTTTCACGGGGGTGAAAAACTTGGCGGTGATTAGTTGAGTTAAGAAGACACTAAAGTCAAACAACTCTTTCGACGGAAATCATTCTCTACGACATTAATAAGATTTAAATGCAAGAAATCCGATACCAGTGCGAACGAATGAATCATCCATCAGGTGGTGTACCTTCCTCTTAAAAAACAATGACATGAACCAAGAATATGCTTGTAAATTATATCTATGCATCTTTGAAAAATAATCTAAATGACAACCTCTTTTTGTCAAATCGGGTAAAAATAACTTATTTAAAATGAAGTCGGTGTACCATTCCAGTTTATCTCCCAGTTTCATTGTTCCGAATGTGCTAACTAGAGGTCGTTTACCGAGCAACGGCCGCTCGTAATCCTGCAACAGTTATTCCAAACCCAATACGTCCCGAGCGCCTTCCAGACGTAAATCAATGGAGGTCCTTTCGTACAATGCTAGGTTTTTGCCACCAGCCGACGCTTTAAACTACTTTGACTCAAATAGTCGCGGCTGGACGTAACAAAAAGCAATACGTAACAAAGATTAGGCACAGAATAGAGGTTCCACAGTTATATAAGGGATCTATAAATCTATCTATAGATAAAATTTATATTTCTTTGTTATATTAAAATAAGTAATTTTACAAAATTTATAAACAATACGGTGCTTATTAACAAACAACCAATCAGAGACGATCCGATTAGTTTTAACGGCGACTGTACTAGCAAATAGCTGATGTTGTGAACGCTACTTATTTTAAAACAAAAGGATAAGGGTGTAGATTAATTAAAACAAAACCTGATCTAAATGGTTTCCGTTTGTGACGCAGGTGTATATGAGACGAGGTTTTGCACAGTTTAAAAGGCAAACGAAAAAAGTAAAAAAGTAAAGTAACAGCCTATTATCAAATTGTCCCACTGCTATCAGCACTTAAAATTGCAATTAAGAAAATGACAATTTCATTGGTGCCGGCACCGGGGTTTGAACTCAGGTTCG
>DWHK01000019.1:0-22529 GCA_018247855.1 Graphium androcles | reverse complement strand
AAGTAAAAACACATAAAAGTTAGTTTAATAACAATAAAACACGTATAATACAACATCCGTTATTTTAGCTACTTTACAGTATTATACTGTTTTTAAAACTAAAAGGGGGATGAGCTAATAAATCGTCATACTATACTTTAGCATCGGACATGTAATAAAAACGTCATTATGGACTAATAAATGTATTTTACGTTTTTTTTTTTAAATTAGAATTGACAATTGTTTTGTAGCTTATGCGTTATTTCACAACTACGAAATATAGGTTAGATCAGTACATAGAGCTTTTCCTTCAGATTACGAAATAGTTTGTAAGTAAATTTCGGCCAAATGTCGAATAGTCCCATTTTCCATTAGCAGGGCAGATTTATACATAGACAGTCTGGAATATTTTATCTTTTCACCCAAGAAATATCCTTAAAAATGTTATTAACTGTTTCGTCTTAATTATTGATTTGTGTATGGGTATAAATGCTGGTATAAGACATATATTCCGAAGTACATAAAAATAATATTAGCATATTAAATAATACCAAACTACTAAAAACGTTAGAGTCTTGACATCTCGATATTCTTGGAGACTTAAGATGTTATGAAATCTCCGAGTTCTTTGTAAGTTTCAATTTACTGTGAAGTAGATCAAGTAAAATAAGGAATAGTCAAGATAAGTGCAAGTTCACTTATCTTTACTCCTAGACTTAAGAGTCCGTTGAGCGCACAGAATCTTCATGTAATATTAAGACGTATCTTCGAGAAAACTACTCGAAGACATTTGCGGTAATATAGTGTAAAGTAAATATAAAAATCTTATTATATTTCCCATTATTTGTATTTCTATGTTAGTCATTAACACCTCACCATGGAACAGATTATATTTAGTTTTAAAATGACTGTTAAAGAAAGTAATTGAAAATTAGCTACTAAAGATAAACAAAACAGCGCTGTGCTATCTTTTAAACCTCAAACCCCATTTGGGCAACTAATTTACGGATACTAGATGGGCCCATCCTTCGCTCCTATATTAAGCCCAAATTCGGAGATTAAATTTCCAAGATTAATTCGAACGCTGCAGGTTATCTAGTTATAATTTAGCCCGGATATTGGACACAGAATAGTCTACCCCCATCGATACATGGATCGAAAATGCCTCTACCAACATCGACAACCGCGGTGAACTTAGGTCGGGTTCTCATAAACCGGCGTAGCGGAAGCGGATTTAATCTTGAATACCTACCTGTCATCATTTTATTATATGAAAAAGGCATTATAGTCTTTTAAACTTTATTTATAATTATTTGCAATAGTTTTCTTCTATCAAGTTAAAATAATAATGCTTGTACCAGTATCGCATCTTGAATTAGACGTGTTTATTACTTTTATAATAATTAAACCGCTTCCGCCGCCAACGTAGCACGCGTGCCGATACGTGGAAAATCGTACCGGCAGCCAGCGCTCTCTCGAAATTAACAGCGCTTCCCTCGGCGCCAATATTTCTCCGTGCGACGTTGAACCTAGGACCGCCCGCCACTAACTACCCCACTGAATCAGCGACGATCACGCCTACACCTTGTCCATACTCCGATTGGTAGGTAACTAACCCCCGGATAAAGTAATATCAAATGTTCCCTCCGCAGAACAGGTAAATGCGTCCGAATATTGTTTTTGGGCCATTGCGAACATGCTTACGGCATCGTAAAATTGTTTGCTAAGGATTTACTTCTATTTTTTTTATATACTTTGTTCTTCATTTTTATTACCTTTTTATTTGCATTACCTATTGCCATTTTATGCTTTGTATAACGTCTTAATTGAAATGTAAGTTTGTGATAACATTAACGTTTGTATCACGTTCATAACGTAATGTGTATAATCAATACCAATTGAATGACCGGTTGACGCAGCTGCTAAGCCGTTGGCTTCGGCGTCGCGGATCGTGGGTTCGATTCCCACCTTGAATCAATGACCGACACAATTATTTGTATAACCTACAGATAATTCTTTCAGAGCTGCGTTTATATGCTTTCTTAAAAAAACGATGCCCAAACTATAAGTTCTATGGCTTGTGTTGTAAGGGCGATTTCCACACATAAATTCCACACACACAAACACCTAGTTTGTCCTATATACGTATATATCTGGGTGTTTGTACATTTGAAATTTATTACTTATTTTATATACATATTAAATAATATGTTAAGCGCCCTTGCAACACAAGCCATGCTTACGGTAAGGGCAGCATTTAAAAAAAATATATTCCATCTGTCTAAGACTATATTGGTTTAGTAAAATGAAAAAATGTAGGTTAACTTTTTATGCAATGTAGTTAGTATTGATCAGTAATCGAACCCAAGATATGCGCGGGTGGCCTGGCTGCGTAACATACCATGGTATAAAAAAATTACGCACCAAATTATTTTTCCATTAACTTTTACATTATTTATTTTTAAAAGTAAAACATCAAAAATTGCAGTAATTTTGTAATATCCTTTATTCTTATAATCCACGTTCTATATTTAAAGCGTTATTAAATTCGATGTTAAAAAGTTTGACTTTGTGCCGGTCCCGAAAAATTATGCGTCGCTTACTGTAACGTTTTTAAAATTAAAATGACCGCTGATGATGGCAAGCTAATTCCTATAACTATGCTAATAGCACCCACCTTCACCAAAATATAATCTTTAATCTGGATGCAAATCATCCTAATACGTTCCGATTATAAAGAGCTATAATTTCGACATTATATTGTCCATCAAAGTGTTTTACATATATAAAAATAAAAGGATGGCAATCAAGTAATTTGTTCCTCGACCTACTAAACTCATTTCGTGATAGAAATCGTGTTCGGGTTTTAGTTTGGGAATATTTCGCTTTCAACTTCACGTGTTTGTTTTTTAACTCTGCAAAAATTATCGTTTAGCTCCTGACGTTTAACTAGTAAGGGAATGATGATCATCACAGATTATGTTAATTCGATCCAAACAAATGTTTTACCTGTTTCGGCTTTAAAATCCATTGTATTGATTATATTGCTCCTTGTAAATAATTTGAGAATTTTTAATGTTATTTTACCTTTACTTACCGGCACGGTTGACAGTTTGTTTTTTTTTTTTGCATTGTAGACGGCAATGCACTGGGCTTGCAAACGTGGGGACGAGAACTTGGTTAAACTGCTGGCTGGCGTTGCCAGGCAGGTCGTCAACGAACGATCGGTGAGTAATCATTTTCAGTAAGTACGCCATTACTGCAGGCGAACTTGTCTATTGATTAGATTTCAGGCTATCTTGTGAATAGATGCCAAGTCTATTACGAGCGTGAGTTCAATGTATGTGGTCTAATAATATTTAAGTTAAGAAAAAAAATATGAAAAAGTTATTATTAATAACCTATATTATATATACATATATTAACTTAGCAATGAAAATAAGATAGCATTAAAAAATATATAAGTAAATATTTCTGTATACATACTAGTAGCATGTGTATACTGCATGAACGATATGTGCAAATAATATTCTGATGATCATCTTTGCCTTTTTTTTATCAACAGATAGCATTTCATTTTAATTATTACGAAAAAATGGTTAATGTTATAGTTTTAAAGAGAAGATAATATCTCCTATCAGATTTATTTTCCCCAAAAATTCCCTACAAAATACTAGTTGGCTATTCGTCGAAATGCTTAGAGTAGCTATTAAGATTTTCGTGGCCTATTGTTACACAAACTTTGCTCATTTTTAATAATGTTAAGAGTGGATGTAGCTGTTTAATTTGATAATATTTATAAAGATATACGCCGTATTATATACAATATACAACTTACGATTTTTGCGGTACCATATGTGTTGATAATGATAATTTATTTGAAGAATGTGGGAATAGTTTCAGTGTTTTAATAGTTATAAATTTACAGCAACTTTATAGCAACTTATATATAAAAATATATAAGTTGCTATAAATTGCTATGTACATTTATTTATGAGGACACTAATAGACAATCTTGTAGAAATAATTTACGCATAGTTCATGCGAAGTTACGGGTTTGCATTGTTAGAGTTGGTACCGATTTGAGTCAATTTCAACTGATTCTCAAAAGTGGCAGTGGTTGTGGTTGCCGCTAATTAGGTGTTTACATTTAGAGCCTCGTAAGCGCGCCACTACCTAGAATCTTTAAAGTGCAATCAAGTTTAGTCGCTGGAGGCCATTCCGTCCGTTTTACGCGCCCGTTAAAAGTTTTCATTGCGCTCTTTTTCATGTGGCGTTCGACGGCGACATCGGCGGATGCAGAATGGGGTGAGTTGGCTTTTATGGCACCGCTACTTGTAGATTCCCGCCATTTTAGTGCGCGCCTAAATGTTTTTTTTTTCAGCCGCTCCGACCGTTGCCAGCATTGACGGAATAAACACGATTGCCATATTAATACGCAATCGTCTCGAATGTACTTTCTCAAATACATCTGTCGCAGTGTAATATTAGGCAGCCGTTTCCGGGTGACTTTAATATCTATCCCCTTGATATTATTCGATATATAAATATTTGAAACGGGATCGCGAGTGTTATGAAGGTGGCAGATGCGATACTCTACGATCCAAGTTCACAACGGATAAGGGTCTCGGCACATAACGTCTTTTATAGCTCAATATGTATAAATGTAATACAGTAAAATGTCTGCAAATGAGTGAATATAGCAGATAGTTATTTGTTGAAAACTTTTATCACATGATACAATTAGAATAAATAGGCATTGTTAAAGAAGAAACTTAACTTTGTAAAAAATATTGCCTTATTTTAACATAATAAAATTTATAAATATAAATAACCTATACATAAACCAGTCCGTATTAACATAACTTAACAATCATAACCAATTTTATAAACTTAATCTTCATTCGAAAAGATTTCTGTTTTTTATCTCGCGATACGTAATAATAGTCCGCAAGAGTTAATATTTTTTCTATTTTGAATAGACATGTGAGTTTTGACGTTGAGCTGGCTTTGGTAATGATAGAATGAGATTTCAGTTAACTCCAATGACAGTGTCATTGGTAACTTTAGGACTTGAATTTATCACTGCTTGTGTAAAGTATTTGCATTGTAAGAAAAAAGAGTTATTTCGGGCGCATTTAACATTTTAGCCATATGAAGCTCTTGTGCCCTGTGCCTTATTTCAGTCCAGGCCAAGCGGTGCGGCCGCGTACCTAAAATATTTTATGCACATGTGATAGTATCGCGACCCGCAACATGTGGGATGCGATACTTCGGCCCGTACTTACTGTTTGTCCCTTCGTTTTTTCGACCGTCCGCCGATTTATTGTGAACCATAGGTGAACACTAGCACTGTCTCCGTGTATGCGCCTTTTTAACAATACCTCGAATTCAATGTTTTAGCATAGACAGTGACAGCTTTATCGGCTTCCTGCAAACAAATGCAATGAGAATATATTAAGCGGTAGCAGTTAATACTCAGCTGCTTTAATGCTATAATAGATGTAATTTATGGATGACTCCTAAGATAAGCTACTTACCTTTTTATTTTCTTTTTTAACTGAGCTATTATAATACAAAATGTAATATTTTCACGTGTTATTATAGTGTAATAAATTGTGTAGTATAATATATAGTTATTCATATATGTTGTACAGCCAGTCCGTCCTGCCTAAATGTAATAGTTTAAGCAATACGCCTTAGCCTTTAGTGCTCTTTATTGGACTAAAGTGATTTCGTTGGTCGGAGACACTCACAGTATCAGAAAACTCGCGTGTACTTTGCCAGCCTTTGGATAAAAAAGGTCATTGAGTAGTAGGATGGTTTAGAACACGTTGACGATTGGAAAGGCAAATGTGGAAAATAAAGATGGGCCCATACCCAACTTCATTTTCCACGTTTTGTGTTATAATACCATAATATACGGACGGAAACTATACAATCTTGATTAGATTGTGATACTATATTTGAGAGGGCTTTGTATATGATGGGGTGGTACTTCTCAAAGAGCTGTATGTAGGATGTCGTGCTCTACCATCTAAAAAAAATAATTTAAGGTTTTGTAATAAAGAAAGAAAAAAAAAATCCTAATCACTGTTAGTGTTAGTACAAAAAATAATGCTGTACGGACTGTAGGATTTACTCGTCTCTGTGGCTGTGTATCTACTACCAAGCTGTTTAGAGAGCATACCTATATTTTATGAATTGAATATTGTTTGTATTGTTTTGAAAGGTTTTTTTCTTATACTTCCAGGGATACACACCGCTACATATCGCGATGCAGTTTCGCAATGAGAACGTTTACAAACTCCTCGTGGATGTTTATGGTAACTATTCAGAATAAAATAATAATAGATTTTAAATGGTTATTAATTGATTTTTCTTTATGCAATAGCAGATTTTTTAGTATTAAGCACTCTAAACTATACCACATCGAAAGATATTAATTTTATCCTTTATTGTCGCCTAAATGTACAAGTATGTCAGTTGGTTCAAAGATTTTTTCTATTGCAATTGATCCAATAACGGGGCCCTGCTCACGAAACAGGGACTACAGCTTATGAACTAAAGATGACACATTAAAGGTCCCTTTAAAAATATATAAATACTTACATATGTGTATACATACATGCAAGTCAACCAATTTTATCTTCAATTTGGACCAAACTCAGTGTGCTGAACTAAAGCTCATTAAAACGACTCCAAAAACTAGTTCGATAATTTCAAGGGGATGTTGAAATCTGGAATCCATTGCAACAGGATAGGTCGTAATTTTTAATTTTAAAAACCAAACATTTTTAGCGCATATTGTTGGAAGTTATTGATTGCATTTGGACCAAGTCGATTCATGGGTATTATAAATTTAAGGATTCTTTTTTTTCCAAAAAAAACCTAAAGATGTTAATTAATTGTTTCGATAGCATGTCTCCAACATCGTTTAATGAAGTATATTTTGTTAAAAACATTAGTCGGAAAAATGTTTGGATCAAACAAAAGGTGGGCTATCTATATGTATTTAAAGTAAAAAAAAAAATTGTTTTCTCAGTTATGTGATACTTGAATTTAACTTCATCTAAGGATGATGATTTGATGCAATTTTTTTTTGGAAGGCTATGCATACGAGCAAGCGATTTACTTGAAATCAATTATTCTCTTTATGTCTTTAATATCTCACCTTGTCAATATTTAAAGGGAGCGAGCGATGAGGAAACGCTAACGCAGTTCAGAAGTTTTGAAGACATTGTGAGAGTCTAGGGATATCGTTCGTTCGTGAGGAAGAAGATTTAACAGATATAAACCTTATTTTACTAGGTCACTAAGAGTATAGGTTATGCTTTATTTGCGAGTCATACGAACCCTTAACAATTGTTTTGTTTTCTTTCCTTGTGATACTCTAATACTCCCGATAAGTTGGGAAAAACTATACATTACATTATGTAAACATTTCAATTAAAACTTTACTTTAACTCCCTAATTGATTTCAAATATAATCATTTAAGCACACTGCCATCTAGCGGCAGCGAGTACCAGTTGCAACAGAATGGAAGAACTGGAATAATATTTTATTCACAAGGGAACAGTTTAATAATCGGACACTAGATGTCATTTTATTTAATATGGCTTACATATATTTTGGTAAACAGTTTACTAAATAACAACTAAGAGGACATTAATTAATTAATAAAACAGGAAACAAATAAATCTGTAATACTCTAAATATGGACCCAAGCGCCACTCTTAAAAATTCCTGTCTTATATCCAAAAATAAAATAAAAAACTATTCAGTTTGATACCTTTCTCTGTCTCATGCGTTGTGATATCAGTACTAACAAACAGGAAGTCCTTAGATAATTGGAATCGGATAAAAACACCGCTGGGTGGCAGTACAATATTTGAGATGCTCTACTTATACGTTAGACGACTGAAACTCAAAAACTGCTCAGTTTAATTTAACTTGTAACTTTTTTAATACCTAATGCAAAAAAACTAACTAATATATTCTTGTGTCCGTCCCTAGTTATCCATCGTTATTTCTAAAGTACTAAATTAATTTTGATTAAGTTTTATTTTTACTTTGAGAGCCTTGATATAATCTGTTAGTACTTTTCTAATTCTTATAGGAATATAAGCTCTTGTATGACTTTGGCTCGAAATTCAGCGTCCCTTGACTTTAATGGTATTATAATGACATGGTAACTTTCCGAACTGAATGAAAATATTTTGAATGTTCCATGGGATGGTTTTAAAGGCTAGTTTAATGAAACGTGTTTAAAATAAATTTAATATGTATTTGAGCGTTATTGTTTTTTCAATTATTTGTAATTATGAACAGAAATGATGTGATCTATTATATAAATCAATTATATCGTGTTCCAGATGCTGATCCCAACGTACGGGATTGGTCCGGTAGGAAACCGAGGCAGTATCTGGTTCATATGGATACCTCTTTGTCGCCCGGCTCGTATCGAAGTAAGTTATTAATTTGCCTGTTAAAAGCTTTTGTACGTATTTTTTATTTAACATTAGTGAGTTGTAAATAAATAAAGGTTAAATATACTTTAACATAACATACGAATGTTAAAGTATATGCAATTAATAAAATGAACAACAATACTTAATTAAATAATTTTTGTTTAAGATGTCGATCAAAAAATAATAGTAAAATAAATAAGATGCCTTTGATGCACTATTTTATCGAAATTGATTTTGCGCTGCGCTTATAGTTTGACTTTTGAAATAAAATTGATGCATGAAAAATTCGCGATTGGTGAAACAAAATTAATAAATCTTATTCCATTTCGTGTCATGTTTAAATTATTAAGTGGACGTGTTACAGAGCCGAGTTTGTACAATTTAAGGCGAAGAGTCACTTCGCCACCGGACATAAGGGTGAACTCACACATTTTACAGTCAAGTAAGGCAATGTGTTGGAACGGTGCGGGTGTGTGTTTTCCAAAGAGATATAGGCACTAGCGAGTTTCTTGCAACACGATTTTTTTTGGCAAATGATGACAAACGAGCAAACGGTTCACTTGATGTTAATCTATTCCGTTGCGTATGGACACACGCAACATATAAAGAGTTGCGTGTGTGTCGTTAGCCTAAGAAATTGGACAGAACAGGCTATTGGGTGGGAAGGATCAGGAAATATTAAGGAAGAAGAGGAAAAGAATGAGGGCAGGATTGGCAATCCGGCAACCCCAAAAGTCATGCATATTTTATTTTACGCCGACATTCTGTGAAGGGTGGTGGTACTGCCCCGGCCGAGCGGCCGTCCAGAAGGAGCTGTGTAAAGGATGTTATGCTCTACCTTAAATTTCAATGCTTTTAAAATAATTCACGTGATACAAGAAACTCGCCAGTGAAACTTTGCCAAAATCTCTTGAACAACGTGTTTTACTTTTTCTTCGGTTCTGGATTTAGACTAAATGGGGCATTCGGATCCGGTGCGGGCTTTTCCATTTCTTATTTATTATTGGAATGTGTTAGTGTTGTTTGAGACTTTGTTTGTAGTAGATAAAACGCCTGTAGACTTTAAAATGAGTGTGTGTTGCAAATTTTCTCATTCGTATGACAGTTTTATTTCGTTTTGCCTTCTTTTGTGCGAATATATTTACTCTAACTATCTTACTTTTCCAAACTTTATAGAGATACAAATGGTGGATACCGAACTGTTTAGTTTAAAGTATACGTTCCGTTGTTTACGAATATCTAAATTTACGAGAACCCGACTGCCTACAAGGAATGCCACTATCATAAGAACTTTATCGCAGGTTTATTATATAATTACTGAATTTTGTTATTGACAAAATTATTAAAGCTTTTTGATATATTTCCGTACAAAATTGAAGTAAGTAATTTTTCCATTCATTTTTTTTTAAATACGGTTAGTTTTAATTTTTGTCTATTGTGAACCGGTATTGGCGAATTTCTTTTTTATAAAAGTTGTAAATTGTTGTAATTGTAAAGAATACCTTTAAAACTGTTGCCGATATTAGAATTTTTGTATGAATTTTAATTACCCACGAAACCATATGTGTTTTCAGAAAAGGAGGGTTTCCTTCGCATCGGATCCTTGAACGTGCGTGTGAAGAAGACCACAGAAGCTTTCAGCAACTTTTTGGGCGTCGGCGCCACGAGATCGTCGGCTTACGTGCCCAAGTCGGCCCGAGAGAGGGACCTGGACAGGCGTTCGGATGACGGGGAACATCTCAAGTCGTGGGGCTCAGCTGATAACATACCGGTATTGGTATTCGTACAACTTTATTTCGTTTGTTTATTTTATACAGGAAGGTTGGCAAGCGACCAGACAGTTCACCTGATGTTAAGTGATCCTGTCGCCCATACACAACATCCGAGGAGTTGCGTGTGTGCTGCCAGCCTAAGTAATTGGATAGAAATATTAAGGATCAGGAAGGAGAAGAAAAAGGTGAGGGCAGGAATGGCCACCCGGCAACCCTAAGAACCATGCATTCTTTATTTTATGACATCTGTTTGTGAAGGGCGGTGGTACGGCCCGGTAATGTAAACAAACTTTCAGGCGTCGAAAACATTGTTATTTTTAGAAATTATATACGAATTTTAAGCTTAATATTCTAATCGTCTTTGTCTGTATTAGAATGATTCGTTAGAAGAGTTCGACTCAGCTGTTTTTATGACAAAACTATCTATTGTATTATCAGTCATGTAATAAATTTTACTATAAAAAACATTCACTACGATTACAACACGAGCCACACACATAATTTTGTCATTTCTAAGCAGTTACATTTTGGAAAACTTGTAGCCATTTTTTATATTTTTAAATTAAAATTAATAATATTTTTTAATGTAGGTAACTCGCCTTTCGAAAAGAAACTATGAACTTTCTTTCATATGACTTTTTTTAACAAACTCTTTCTGTTATCTTTTTCCTAGAAAATGAGCGTGTTTGTCGCTTATTCTTCTATAATTCTATATACGAAAGCTAAGCCGATGCCAAAAATACAAGCCGATGCTTGTTTTGTATGAATCTTCCTTTTTGGCATGGAACTCTAAAAATCGAAGTGCTTCAATTGCGGAAAATTTGTCAATAAGTTAACGTACCTTTTGATGTTTTTTTTTTTGGGTGGTGAATTTATAAATTTTGAAGGTTGTCTAGAGTCGCCAGGCTATGATTCCATAATTAGAATCAACAACCGCTTAATAACAGTAAAAATAACAAGAGAAACTAAACAAACAAAACAAACAAGAAAAATAAAAAATATTTTATTTAAGTGTAATGGATTATGGAAAACACAAAACTAAAAAAATACGAAACCGAAAAAATACGTGATTTCAAAAGCAACCCAAATGTTTATAATTTCTGTACTTACAGCTATCCTGTACCACGAAACATGCAACAACAGTCGTCGTCGACCAAAAGATGACAATATTGCTTATGAAAGATAATGAGAGAAAATACCACAATACAACTCAGTAGCAGTCAGATTGTTTACATTTTTTTCTCGTTTTGTTGGTCTTATATTATAAATAATATTTATATGACATTTGTCATTGTCATTTGCGAAAATTATAAAAAAATTGAGAGATCACTTACTGTTTAGCTTTAGTCTTAAACATGTTAACATCTATTTTGACATCATTTATAATGATATTGTACAGGAACTTTCCAATATTTTGTCGCATTTCCATTGGCCATGGTGCTTCCTCCAAGTCCTAATGACAGTAATAATTCATAATAAATAATTATAATCCACAACAAGAAATATAAAAAAAAATCTGCACAACTCATATCTCTTCATCAATCTTTTTTTTCTTTAAAAAAAATATACACTGCCCTTATTATAGGCTCTAGGCGTTTTACAAACATAAATTACACCTACACAGACACCCAGATCAGAAACAACTATTTTTAGGAAAATATTTGCCTCGGGCAGGAATCGAACCTACGACCCGTGACGACACAGCTAACGTCTTAGACACTGCGCCGACCGATCATCAAATCAATCACAATAAAGTAGTATTAAAAACCTAATATATTACTGTTATGTGCATAGTTTCAAATGGTAGTAAACTATTATTTTAAAATATAACTTACCAAACTAGGACCTTCTCTATTTTGATGCTCTAACAATTGCCAGACTTGGCGTCCATTGTAAAATTGGTCTGAACCATCAGACGATTCACGATTTAAATACCATTCACAATACTTATAATATATTTGCTCAACTTTTTTCAGGACTCCATTGCGTCTGTATTGTTCAATCTGATATCTATGAATTGAGAATATTTATGTAGTTGTTACATAGAAATAATAGAATATACAAAAGACTTTTGAATGTTTAGCATAACAACATATAAACTCACTTATGATAAATTTGAGTTCCTAGATCTCTCTGCAGTAGTTTCAAAGTGGGGCTATAAGTTTCGCTACCATCCACCAATTTAGTAATTTCACCCATCATTAACTCAACAAATTGGTCAGTCTGGAATAAAACAACAAAAATATCATTAATTATGGAAAATTGAAGAAATATTACGCATAACTATGATATGAGACAAAATTCAATTATTATGCAGCCTCGACTTTTGAACAAGATAATTGTAATAGATTTAACATTCAACTTTTCAATCATAGTTACTTGACTTCGGTTCAATTTAATTTTAGACTATATTAACAATTCAATCCTTATTTCACTAACCTCTAAAACTTTGAGATATGGATATAAAGTAATAGCAGAGTGAGATGCATTGCTTTGCGACTTGAGTGTGCCCAAATTACGGAGAAATGCTTCCTTTATTAAGGCACGCCATTCATTTTCTGTCTCTTGGAGTTTTGATCTCTGAAAATATAAAACAAACAAATTTTTAGAACTTTAGTGTATTGAATTATTTTTCACAAGACTACACTACATGTTATCATTTAAAAAAATTATTAAGTAATTACCCTAAAAACTAATAAAAAAAAACTTTTTAGTTTAAATGTTTTTGATAGAGTTTTGTCTAGATTTTTAACAAAATGATGACGCGAAAAGCCAATTATATTACTTGTGTTGTGTAATAAAAGAGATATATTTTTCAACTTACATATAATTTCACAGTGTCTGTTTCATCCTCTTGGACTGCTATGTTTTGAACTTCAATTTCTCCATTTATCTCCATATCTAACTGCAATTGGCCTTTATTTTTCATATCTTTAAGATTAAACAGACCCTGTGCTGGCGAAGTAAGTAGCCCTTGCTTATTTGTTTTATTGCTTAGCTTTAATTTTTCTAACAGAGGACAGTCATAGTCAAGAATAGGAGGTGTATATGTTGGCTCAAATTGAGAATCAATCCTTCGAATTGCGCTTTGTACAACTTCTCGTTGATCATAAACAAATTTTGTCTTGTCAAGGAGATCATTCAATGTAACACCCTGCAATATAATAATGAATAATAAATAATGAGAAAGAAATAGCATAAATAACGGAGAATAGTATATGAATAATTAACTACAACCAATTTCAACCATAGAAGAAAATACCTGTATATAAAATGTATTAGAATATGAAATTACCTTCTCTTGCATCTGTTGGTGATAAAACTCCAACACTGATTTTTTTTCTGATATTTTGCTTCTTTCTATGCACTCAAAAATTGCTGCATAAGTCTGTGCATTAAAAGACAAAGAATCTTCTTCCATAATTAATAATAGCTCCTTGGCCTCAGTAATTTTACCCTAAGACAATAAATATATATATGATGTATTTCTATTAAAGTGCAATTTTATTCTTCCATAAAATAATAGCAATAACATAATTACTTTTTTTTATATCTGATTTTCATGATATAAAGCCAATACTCTGCTCAAAGCCCTATCTATTCGTAAAAATGGAATTAAAAAATAAGTTTTGTGATTACTTATATGCGTTCAATCGGCAAACAGACGGAATCATTTTGTGTTCTATAGCAAAGAAATGTCTGTTATCACCTCCTCTTCATTTTCGATACACCCCTTTCAATATCCGGACGTCTTTTGTTTCATTTAGATATAAGTGGTTACCACCCTCCAAGTAAATTCGAAACGTCGTAAGCTGAAATAGCAGAATAGGTTTAGTTTTAGTAGGAATGCGTCTAAAACAAACAATATAAAAATTTCGGTTAGTACAATCGTTAAAGCCACGTGTGCTTTCATGCATATGAATAAGCCTATATATTTCTTTGAATGTGAAATTATGCCTATTATTGGACGCAATGGAAGCAATATCTAGCTTTATGTGTAAGAAATCTATTTGAAAAATCGATTTACTTTTTATTTCGATGCATAAATGTAAAACGAAAGATTATGTACGGAATCGAAGACAAAAAACGAAATAATACAGTATAGCTGTACGCTGCAGTTACGCCCGCGTTTAAATTAAACAAGCATCAACGGGATATTACATAGTATTCGATCCATGGTCATTATCACATACAGTAAGTACCATTTCGTTATTATAAGAAGCGGTTATAGTACAAGTGATTGGGTTTTCAGGTTCATACGAAAACTTAGCATACGTACTTAGCATCCCAACATTTCGTGGTTGACTTTGACTTGACCAACAAAGATGTCATCCATATAACAGTTGCATACTTTGTTGAAATATTCAATCTGCATCACAGATTACGTATGGACCGTCCCGAGTAGACTTCAAACTTGGACGTAATCTCGCGGCCGCAGTGCATCGTAAAAGACTGACGGCAGTAGTACCGACTGCTTTACGGTCTCCGCACGACAATCGGCCTTCAGGATTTGGAGAGCGTTACGTGCCTGGCAACGGGACGCCGACATTAGGGATGGTTTACGCGCTCGTAAAATCTTACGAGTCGACGCTATCTGAAATAGTTTTGCTCTAGCCGAGTCGGATTGTACATGAAAGAATGTTGCCCCGTACGCCGGAATGGTGTTATCAACCCTTGCGCGGGCTTCTACGGAAATATGGCGAAAGGTGTTTTCTAGTATACATACTTTAGTTTTTCTCGTTACAACTAGTGCTGATATCATCCATTGACTCTTGAGTAAACGTATTAATAATTATGTTTTAAGTCTGGCATTTAATTAAATCTGTCTTAGTCAGCGTTTCTCAGTTACCCTGTAGTTAGTCCTGGAGCCAGGGCACTTAGAATAGGACTAAGGTATTCCCTGCCTGTCGTAAAAGGCGGCTTGAAGGGGAAGAGCAGTATTTTACAAGATAGTGAACAACTTTTGAAGATTTCCCACGTTACCAAAAAAAAGGTATTCCTAAATAAAATCGCCTGTAAATGTAAATGGCACAGTTTTAGTGTGACGTTGCAATTACCAGTTATATTTCATCACATTTGATCCATCTTCAAAAGGGATCGAGTAAATAATACAGAAAACGAGCAAGATCGGACAAACGCAGACCTTTAAAAGCACTATATAATTTTTAGGGACCACAGATAGCGATATATCTCTTCGCGCGTGCCAAAAGGCTATGATCAGAGACGACAAAGTAACAACTGCGCTCCGAAGGTTTTTACGTTCCCATTCCTCCGCATCCGCAGCAACAAAATGTTTACGCGCGTAATTATTCGGGATTCCTGGCGGCGGTTCGCCGCGATGGCCCCTAATACGGGTTTATAAATACGACGAGAGGAGAAGGAAAGAGTTTTACGGCACGCAAAAAGCGCTCTCTCGAACATTACGCGTACATTACCGCCAAATGAAACATATTTAACTACAATGCTATTTTGCGCATTACGCGTATTGAGTTCCATATTTTATGTATCTCAATAATGATCCCAATAGGCTTTTATTTCAGGCGTCGCACGCCGGCGGAAGCGATTTACCATTTCGGCGCATAATCGAAATATGGCGGTGCAAGGTTTTCGATTTTCGCCAGCACAATACGGGCGATTTTAATAGCCCATGTGCAAAATCGTCGCCGCACCGCGTGATAATGACGTTCGTTCGCAGCAAAGTGAATGAAAGAATGAACCATGTCGATAACACTTCGCTCCACTGTGTTCATTCGATGTTGCGCTACACGACAGCTCTTGATATTAAATAAAGGAACTCAATCAGAGGAGCTCCACAGCCTCGCAGTTCAGCGTAAAACTGACAGAATTTCTTCTCGTTTAATCTGGTAAAGTGATTTAAAGCTATTTTCATATTATTTTTAATGAGATAATGGTCAAAATGTAAGCGGCTAACAGAGTGACAAGTTATGGCTACCCGCTCACCGAAGTAGATTCTTGCTAAATCAGATAATGTTATGAGTTTTATCGAACTTTATTACTTAGGTAAAGGGGTGGAGAGGGCAACTAAGTTGAAATGAGCTTCCGTTCCGGGAATATTATAAATACTTATACATTGTTCTGGCCCCCTACGCCTGCCTGATGCTATACGCAATCCATATTTTTATTTTATTGATTTGGAAAACATACAGCACGTACATATATTAATTTATACATTTACATACACTTATATTTAGGCCATCTGAAGTGTACTCATTTTAATCATAATAGTTTAAATGCATATGTTTTTTGTGTGAAAACATTTTAATAATTTTCAGTAGTGATAAAAAATATGCAAAAATTAAAATCAAAACTGTGTGTAAACAAATTAAATTATTTTTTGTTTATTTTTATTTAACTATGACTACCCTTGATTGCGGCTGGCGTTGCTAAACTATCGCCATATATATAAATATGATTATATTCATTATTATATTTATTTCAGAGCCTTACAATAAAACGATTTCTAACATAGTTAGTTCACCGAGAGAGTAACCACTAAACATTCAATACCTAACCATTGATTAGAGAAAACATCACTTGTAATAAATTATACAGAAGCCGCACAATCCGTACGGTTGTTAACGAGAAAAAATAAAACAAACCAACATCCAATCGGAGGGTTGATAGATATTTTAGCGTATAACGAACGCATTCATGGCACGGGCGCGACGCTTAATAACATTTAGAGGCGTGTAAAGGATCCAAATCATGCAGTGGGAGCCGCCCGTGCATACGGATCGGGAATATTAATACAGCTGGAAATACACTCGCTAATCAGGGGCGCCCTTTATGGAGGCTAATTGGTTTTGAATCCGTGAGTGTTTGGAAATTACCGCTCGCGTCGGTAACGAGCGGGCCTTCCGTCTGCGCGCAGCCTTGTTCTACGATTGGATTTAATGTATCACTGTAAATCGTCGAGAGAAATCGTTTGACCTAAAACTTGTATGGTTTTGTAGATTGGTATGGAATAACACTGATCTTATAAAATATCGATGTTGATATATGAAAATATAGATAGATGGCCCTTACGGCGAAATGGCTCAAACGTTAGCTACGGCGTCACTGGTCGTGGGTTCGATTCCCACACGGGGCAAA
This sequence comes from Graphium androcles, assembly GCA_018247855.1. NCBI lineage: Eukaryota > Metazoa > Arthropoda > Insecta > Lepidoptera > Papilionidae > Graphium > Graphium androcles. The sequence goes on along the minus strand of DWHK01000019.1, from coordinate 5,193 downwards.
TAGTTGGGTAAACATTGGGCGTTTGTGTCTGTGTTATTTATGACGATTCAAAAAACACTTTTTTATACTGTCGTCTCTCTGCTATAATGATAAGAACATTTTTTGTTTTATAAACAAAGTTTAGTATGCGAACCCTCATCAAGTAGAAGAGGATAGAACCACATTTAGGATAAGGAAAATGGAATAATAAAAGGTTAGGAAAAGCCATACGGCAACCACGTCAGACAGACCACAGGCATTTGTGAATTTATCCGTGACACCAAAGACATCAAGAGATGAAATTTTCAACTATGTTAAAATATCTGTTTGTTACTACTAGTAATTCGCCACGAACTTGGACCTCGCGGTTATTTTATTTTACATTTATATCAATATTTCTTAAACTACTGAATCGATTTTGATGCCCTTTTGATTTTGTACATTGTACAATTGTACTAATATTGCCTACATATATTCCAAATTTCATTTAAAATGGAGCACTGGTTCGAGAGTTATCGCGTTACAAACATACATACATAAAATACGTTTTCGACCCAACTGTAATTGTAAACCTCACTCGCTTCGTACGCTCGGTCAATAAGTATGGGACAACTATCAACAAATGAAACAAACAATTAAACCGCATCTTTCAGATCAGATAAAGTACAAAGGTCAATATTTAATCGAGTCATTAATCCAGACACCGCCATCCGCTGACTGGCTAAAATAGCCGTAGTAAGCAGTATCCAGTTCTCAGGAGACACGGGGTGGAGGGATGGGCGGAATGCCAAATGCACGCCGGACTCGCGCGCTTTACATTTTTTAAAAACCGCACCTGCTCCCGAAATGTTTACGACCCCCTAAAAAGGCGTTCCAATTCACAAGAAGCGAGTAACTGCCGCCCCGGCGAGTAATCTCGGCGAACGACAGACGTCGAGTCGAAGGTTGTCTTCATAAAAGAACGCTACACTTTCGCCGCTGATATTGTTAATGTAACGACTCGAAAATGTTACGGAGCCGTTACAAAGCGTTTATAGCTTTCTTTATACAGTCATTGAGAAATTGTTTTTTCTGTCTTTCAAAGTAATTTTGTAGGGATAATTTATAATAGGATAGGATTTTAATCTTAATATGTTCCTGGACCATTACATACCCATATAAGAATAGGTTTGTTCTATCCAAATTCCCAGGCTGGCAACGCACACTCGGCTCTTCGGAAGTTGTGTGTGTCCATAGGCGACGAGATCACTTAACATCGAGTGAACCGTCTGCTCGCTTGCCAACCTTTCTCTATGTTAAAGAACATCAACATAGATTTTAAACTCAAAAACACTAATATTAAATATTTTTTAACACTACATCCATATAAAATTACTCCTTAGATATATTTGTTAAAAATATCATGAAGAAATTAGCCTAAATTAAAAAAAAAAACAAAAACCGAGGCAAGACATGTGGTACCAAAATCAACGTAGCCAATGAGCATTTTATTACAAGTACGCAGTTATCTAATTTCATACTTCTTAGTGTTAATATATTATCGAAAGCTGTATCGTATCTATCGTCAGATGTGCTTTCATGTTCATTGACCCTAATCGCGTTTTTGCTGCGCGTTTCTTAGACTTCCAGACTATTTTATGATAGTAAAAGCTATATTATAATCTATCATCAGATGTGCATGTGTGTGTATTGGCCCTAATCGCGCGCTTACGGGGCGTTTCTCAGACTTCCCGATTACGTCACGTGGCCCAAGCACATGGCCATGTTGCGTGTAATGAGATGCTTTAAACTGGAATATATTCAACGCTTACGCAAAAACCAAACTATGACCTGTTTAATAACTGCTATAAGGGTTAATGCACACTAATGCTGACCTGATGATGGATTAAAATGTATAGATTGCACTATCGTAAATAATTTTCATATGTATGATATTAGAGATGGGCGTTCCGATATTTACTTTCGTGGTCACGCAATTGTAAGTTATATTTTAAGTTATATATTTTTTAATTCTGCATAAAAGAAGGGAAACATATATGTACCCTGTATGCTTTTCTTCTTTCATCGAGAATAAAAGAAAATAAATAGACAAAAGAAATTACGTCATCCAGCGTAACAGCTTGACATACTGACATGAAAATGTGCAACATGGTGCGTGAAAAACCTGTTTCTATTCCTGCCTTATATTGTACCATATATTACCCTAATCACCACATTTTATGATCTGCAAGCTATCACCAGACCAGTTCGATGAGCATTAAAATACATTTATCAAAAATCAATAATAATGATTAATGATAATCAAATAAATTTTATGTATAATATTCTTTTATTTAATTTAATTTAAGCCTAGAACTTTCTTCAAACCATCCCACATTGAAGGTTCAGTAGTTTTGGAGATTTAAGAAGAAAATAGAAAGATTAATAGCTTAAAGATCTATAATTTCCTACATTAGTGTACCTTGTTTGACTTGTCTTATCTTGTGGCGATATTGAGTGATAGTCAAAATGTCGTATAATACTAGTCACATAATAACAATACAAAATGACAAACAACACGAGCGTATACGTGATACTCTCAACCAGGATAAGTCAATACAAGCCAATATAGCAATCCATTTTTTCCCCTACTAAGTTATGGACGGCATAACGGATTAGCAGTGCAGCGTTGCCTAGTAATCGCAATAACCGATAGACGGCATTTGCTATGCATCGCGGCACTTCCGCCAAATAGGCTTGCGGAAAACACGTAGAGTGAACTCTACGCTGCCGCACAGCGTCGCTACGAATACAAGGCAGTCGGCTTTGGAGAATTGGGTCAATTAGAAATCCGACCTGATTGCCCACGGTTTTCCTTGGTTGCGATGTCTATTGTACAATGTCAGAGGAATATTTACTTATACAATGCAGGTTTTTTGTTTGTTTGTTTGGACACCCTAATCTCAAGAGTAAATATCTGTACTAACATAGAATTTTTTTTTACATTGTCATAGTATCAATGTTCGTAAGGAAGCTACCGCCAGCTCGGAAGGCAGATTCTGCTGAGAAGAGCGGGCGAAAAACTCAGCAGTTTTTTTTAAATAAAATATTTCTTTAGAAATTTCGTATGCGATAGTTTGTTTTTGGCCTGCGGCTGACGTGTACGTCATCAGAATATTCTTTAACAGTATGCTTTACATGAAAGTGTATTTTCAATTTTGTTCTTAATTTTTTTCCTACGAAAAGTCTAATTAGAACGCGGAATTTTATTATATATGCGTAAACCTTGCCCCATAAATGATCTGTTTGTCTTTTGTCATCGAAAGCTAGGTGTTATCAGTTGGTCCTCATTTCTGGGTCCTTATTTGTTTCCAATTATGATTTCCTTAGGTATTCCGTTTTTAATGTTATATAAGAATAACCTGGGACAACCATAAGGAATACTGTTAAAAGCCCGTTTCTGTGGAGCAGGTCATGGTCTCTCCTTCGAGGACCCAGCAGAAATCTACGTAAATTGCATATACTTGAACAAGAGCTTTGATAAATTTACATAAGAAATCAGTATCCAAGGTAACATTGCTGGTAGTACAAAGTTTCATAGTAAATCTATGTTTTTCCTTCAATTACAATATTATGTGAGTTAGTGTAAAAAGTTATATATTTATAATTTAAGTATTTTTAAAAGGTATTATTATTACACCCACGTTTATAATTTGGAATATTATAAGCTGTCTTCCATATGTTAAAGAATATCTTTACATTGTCACTATCTTACCCTGGTTCACATTTCTATTGAAAAAATTACGCCGAAGAATTGTAATAAAAGTTAAACTATGGTTCATAAACAAGGAGGGTAAACCCAGACTCTGTGTAATGTTCAATTATTAACTTATTTGATATTTAAATTTAAAAGCAAACAGTATAAAAATATTATGCATAATCTTGAAGATGATGCGATGAATATTGTTAAGATCCATATGAAAATAATACAATGCTATAGGACTACTAGAAGCTCGGCTAGAGTACATTATGGAATTGTCGACTATTCTCTAAAATGTTACATATTGCTATGTAAAGGCATTTTCTTACATCGCCACGGGTCCAAAACACTAGTGAATATTAGGGTCCGTGCCCGTTGTCCGTCAGCATTCGCAATAAGGTCCCGCGTACCCTGAAACAGTGCCCGCGAATAACACAATTGGGTGTGCTGCGTTGAATTTCAAGTGCCGTAGGGTTAAGGGCACGTAGGAACGTTCCGCGTATCCGTTGTAACGCACGTCACGATAAACTTACAAGACGTACCGGAGAGAGAATTGCGGAACGTGACAAAGGTGCATGTCAATGATTGTTACTTAATCTTAAGCAGACTTTTGCTGCTTATTGGCAAATGAGATGAACTTCATCGTTTATTTTTTTTATCACCATCCAAACACGGTTATGGTTCGGTATAAATAGGACGCAACAACGATTATATGAAATAGACTTTACAACTTTATTGTACTTGTTATGTTATGCATATTTCTATATTAAAGCTTGGGTCAAATGCGTTGATGTTTTGGCCTTTTATACATATGTATAGGAGCTCGCTATCAGTGTGATTAGGTTGGTAGAGAATAATCCCCCCCCCATATTTTATTTTAGAGTATTGTATTTGTATGCGCGGTCGGATACCGATAACCAAATGCAATGCTCATTCCATTAGGTGTGTGTGTGTGTATGTGTCTGTGTGTGAGTGTGAGTATATCCCTACACAACTAACAGCTGTCCGAGCTCGACGCATTAACCGGGCTAATGTGTAGTGCAATGGAAACAGACACTAGCGCGCGTGTCTCCCATCGATCGCCGCCCGGAGAAAACAAATTAACAACCCCCAACGCGAGCCGTCCACAGAGTAAGCAACGGAGCAGAACTGACAACTATTAGTTGCGCGCGGACGTAGATATACAACAAAGCGTCTCGCTGTGCACTAAACTAAATGACGCCACTCTGTAAAACTGTTTCGCCTTTCGCAGCGCTCTCGGGGAAGCGAAGGAGCCCGTTGCCGCAGTTAAAGATTCACTCGAAACGTTACCGAACAAAGTAGGACAAATTGCAATAAAAACCCAAAGCGGTTCGTTGCTAGCATAACTTTGTAATACTTAAGTTTTCACGAATACTACGTGTTGAATGACCTGCTTTAGGGATCTATATTTTTACTTATATGAGTTTATTTTTATATGTATATATATATATATA
>DWHK01000018.1:0-23271 GCA_018247855.1 Graphium androcles | reverse complement strand
TCAATTTTTTTAAAATTAATGCTTGGTTTTTTTTTGTTTTGGTACAGGTTTTTTTTTTTTTAAATTTGGTTCAGAATTTTAATTAATAAAAAAAAAACAATTCAATATTTCTTTCTTAAGCAGTCATCACTAAGTAAAGTATCTGTATTATTATACTTTTAGCAAACATATTGTAAAAGAAGAAAAACGTACCTTAAAAATATGTACCTTACACTAGGCCTTACGTTTCTGTATTTTACCGATATTTTCGTTAATAAGGCCCTAGTGAAAAAACATCTTCATTATCATATGAAAAAAGTACCGAAATATCTTAATTATTTTATTTACGGTTGTGAAGCCATGCTTTAACTCTCGATGTTGTTAAATAGGATGGCTTGAACCTGAGAATCTTACAGAATTTTAATGTAAAGTGAAAGTATTTTATATGCGTACGTCTCGTTTTGCCAATTATCCCGTGTTTTATGTGTATGGGTGGCAGTTATCTTTTAACTTCAAGTATACCTCGTCCAAGTATATTAATTTTTTGTGTTGTCAACTTCTATAGTTACGCATATCGGGGAGCAAAGAGCAAGTGACTGGCGAAGAACCGCGCACATACGGTGACAAGCTGCGGGATTTAGCCAACCTCGCCAACACCATGAGTAAGTAAACTATATCGTGATATGATACAAATCAAAATTTAGAATAATGTGATTGCGACATTCGGTGACAAGGGCTTCGTTCAACTTTTCCTTATCAGTATGTGTATAGATCAAAAAGCAGCTATACAAAAATTTTAAATGTGGTACAAAGTGAAGTTCTTAAACTTCAGCTTACTTCTGGGAAGGACTTTTTATCGGAAAACATAGCGACAATCGATGTTTGCACGTGTCATATTTACTGATGTTATGACTTGCCCCTGCCGCTTTTCTTCAAGCACAAATATGAAACAGTAAACATTGCGCGGAAGAAACCTCACTATGCCAAATAACAATCCTGCAAATAGAATTTATTGAAATATAATGCCTGCCTTGATTTTTAATTATTAATAAAAATTATTTAATTATATGTTATTTAAGTGGAAAACTTTTATGTAGCTTACTTATAAGTAATTTTTTAAACGTAGGCGGTAGTTACAAGAATTTGCGGTAGCACCTGGCTCCGGTTTCACGTATGATCTAATTTACTTATTTTTACTAAATATTGTAAATGTTAAAATTAATTTTTTGTTCATAAAGTTATAATGCCAAAACTACAACACTCTGATGTTATGTACTCACATTCTCATTACAGGGTACATAATATCCAGAAAAAAGATTCTGTTCCCAATTGATATAAAAAACAATCGTTTTTTATTTTGGTAAGCTAGGAAACGGTTTACCTGATGTTAAGTGATTCCGTCGTCCATAGACACACATTATCCGAAGAACTGTATATGCGTAGCCAGCTTTGGATACCAGATGTAACAGGTTTTGGGTAGGATGGGCCAGGTTTGTGTTAAAGATTCGGAGTGGGATAGGAAGAGAACCTTTCAAATGGTTTCGTGTACACAGCCGTATATTTTACGGGAAAACGTGTAACTAACGGGTCGTTCCGTTCGAATACCTTCGTCATTTTATGTTTCCGGCACTGCATTAGACCTTGATATGATTATTTATTGGTGTTATTAGATAACTCTTAGGGTAGCTCTTACGAACCATGTACGCCGTTTATACCTTGATTTGACTTTATAATGAGTACAGGGCAACAGAATACAATTTATTGCAAGGAGTGATTGCAACTGAACAAAACTTTTTCAAACTAATATTTTATATATTCAAATATTAGATCTTAACAAAAGCTCACGATTGGAACTCGAACGAAAGGTTAAGCTTCCCTCAGTCAAAAAAGCAACGAAATATTAATCTTGTAACTCAGCGAAATTACCTCAAAATGGCGACTAGTCTCCCGCTACCGCGTGCGATGAAACGCAGTCCTAATTTAGCGTCACAAATTTTTTGCTCATTCAACTATCGAGAGATGCAACCAGCTTTAGATGTCAATGATAGATACCCAGCTACAATACCAAACTGTATCCTTTTATTTTATTTACATCAGTTTTTTTAATTCACTCCCACTATCAATTTAAAAAATGTATTTACGACAAATATTACTTCTAGACGGCCGTCCAATGTTAAAACTCGTCCTAAAGGCTTAAATTTATTGCAAAATGATATTTGGAATACAGAAAGACACAGCCCAGGGAGGGGTGGATATAGATGATGGTGGTGGTAGACAATCTAATGTCCCAAAAAGTTTATGGGGAAACTTCATCAGCGCAAGTGAAAAGCCGTGGGTGTAAACTAGTATTATAATTATTTACTTATCAGCGCCTACGCAACTTATACCTAAGGATGACTTTCGATGTTTTTGTACCTCACAATTTTGTTATTTGTGACCTTTTTTCTTATACTTTATATACATACTATACACAAAGACAATTTTTAAATACACTTTTGCCTTATTTGATCTAAGAAACTAGAATCTGTAAGTAGCGACGTTTACGGCATTAAAATGTATAAAATTTCACATCAGACTGTTCCATGAGTCAGCTGGCAGTGGCGTGGTGCCTCAAGAACGAATCTGTAAATTGCCTACTGTTAGGAGCCACCAGCGTTGAGCAATTTAAGGAGAACATACACGCTCTACAGGTAAACATTCAAAAACTTATAGTTTTCGTCATATAACCTAATTTTTTCAGGGAGAATGTTTTGCCGGCAACTGAACATGTTTAACTGACGCTTGTGGACCTTATAATTTTGGCACTATTTCAAGAGCGTTATCGATATTTAAAGAAGAAATAGTCTTTTGTTTAATAGCCACGGACCATCAGATTTCACACGGAGATACTACATATATACGTCGCAATCAAAAAAATCTGCTGCAAAGTGAAATGTGTAATGGTACCATCAGAGTTTTTATGAGCACAACACAATAATTTCAATTACACTTTCAAAATTGTAGAGCAAAAACAACTTGCAGCTCCTACTGCATTTAATCTAATCCAAGGTGGAACCATAGCTTCCGGCGCTACCAACGATAAGTAAAAGTACATTTGGATAAAGTCTGTTGTACTTATTGGCCACAGGTTTTGTAATATGCTTGTAATATCAACCTTCACTTACCATCAGGTGAATCTATTGCCATGTTTACCGTTATTTTTCAGAATTAAACAATAATAAAAAGATTTATATATTGACCGCGCCGCACAATTGATGAAAGCTAATGAAGTAACTATTCTTACGAAATTAAATCCTTAATGCATCATGTTATGGTAACCGACTCCTCTTATCAAGTCGTGTTATGCCAAACACGAAAATTTTCAATTTCTTTCCGTATGAACACCGTTCACAGATTCGGTGGCACACAGAGCCTATATAAACTAGAAGATCGAATATCGATGTAAAGTAAAACGTTTTTGTCTTCCCTCTGTGCGAGGTGTTAACAGAAGCTCAAACTTTCCAACGCCTGTAGCATTGTTATTAACCGCGGGCGATGTTCTAATTACCTAAAAGCAGTATTCGGCTGCACCCTTTTCAAAAAATGGTTTTAATTATCAGGGCTAAATTTTATAAACTGTAAAAATATGCTGTAGTTTTTAGAGCCGATGAATGGGCAAGTTCTAACTTTAACTAAATAGCGGATTGGCGAAAAGTAAAAGTATTTATATTACAATTTTTTATCTGGTAAGTAAAATGGCCCAAAGCCTATCCTTACTATCTTTATATCGTTATCTTTTAGTTCCCTGTCTTACCTTAAATATCTTTGTCCTTTCATTTGGATCTTATGGTTACGTAAGCCACTCACTTGTAGCGGGCGGTGGCAATATCTTGTCGATAGGTGAGCATATTCTTTTGCCTGCTTCATAAATAAGCTAAGTTAAAATGGTGGTTATTGTTCGGTAAGTAGCTTGCCCTTTTCGCTGTCCAACAAAAAAAAACTAATTTAACACGATGTCTCTCTAGATCGTGCCTCAACTGACGCCATCAATGATGACGGAGATTGAGCGGTTGCTCGCGAACAAGCCGCAGCGGCCGCCCATGGTCTCCACCCTCGCCATGCGCAACCAACAGAACAACAATACCGTCCGCGTTGATATGACGTGAGTCACTCCTTTCTATAATGGACCATTGATTCATATTATAGTCTCAATTTCTAAGGGATTTGTTTTAAATTTTATGCATGTTTCCAATTTCAGTATACAATTTAAAAAATGTAGAAAGATTCATCGCCACGATTCCATGGACCTTACACTGATAGGCTCACACGTGTGGCATGTCCACTCTGCCACAAGTGTCAGCTTCTAAGTGTAGGTAGTCCTTGTGCTGGAAAAAAATTAGGTCGTTGGCTATGGGTGGTGATCAATCTGGAACGCGGCTATTCAAACGATCATTCTATTCAAATTCAAGCGTGAATGTTTTTATTACAGCATTGGAATAAATATTTATTGGCCATATTCCTTATTTTTCTTATTACTATATTATTTTATATTTATAATTGCAAATATTTGATATGATATATACCTTATTGAAAAGTAAGGATATAGTATATAATGTAGTAACTGTCTCCTACTCGGGCTTGATCCCTGGGAGAGCACAAAAGTGTGCCTGGTATATTCTGTGAATTAATTCCATGACTGTTCGAGCAATATACATACGTCAACGTCATAGCAGGCTCATAAAGATGTCACTATCCCCAAATATAAACATACAAAGTCGATACTGAATATGAGTGTCATCTTATAACTTAAATAAAATAGTGGCTTTATGAAAAGTAATATTATGCGATGGTTAATTGCTAAATGAGTGGCTTACTAAGACGACCGACATTTGTAACTTTCAAACAATAAAGTCTGGAGGTATGATGATTAAATCTTATATAAGTACGAGTACATATGATATTACATTTTACGTTTATTTACATGATTTTTTTAAACGTAAGCGAAGTACGAACCTCATATATAACTGAAAGTTTCTATCAAGAAGGACATTGTCTATTCGAAGATTAAGAGGCAATGTATTATGTGTAATTTACTTATAAATGAAAGTGGTATATGCCCGTATTTTTGGTACATAATTTGAATTCTACGAAAATCTATCACCTTATGTTTTTTATTACTTAGTTTAGGGCTATACGGGCAGATGTTTGGATTGCCTTGATTTTTGAAAAGATTGATTGAAAAGTAAAATGAGTTGGATAGCCTGTAAGAAAACATTCTTTTATTATAGTTAACATTAGTAACCGTCGTCTAAAATTCAGGCAAACTTTTTTGTATAGGTATAACTACCTGCACGGCATAATGATAGGGCTTTTTTAATGATAAAGGTTGGCAAGCGATTTGACGGTAATCTTAATATTAAGTGAAGCCGTCTACCACCGATATCCACAACATCCAAAGAGTCGTAGTTGCGTTACCAGCCTTGGACAGCGGATAAAACAAATCAGTGATTAGGACGGGTTAGAAACATATTTACAGGTCGAAAGGAAAAGAAGCGAAAAAGAAAAAGGTAGAAATAGCTATCCGGCAAACCCAATACCCAGGCATATTTTATTTTAAGCTCGCTTAGTATGTAGGGTGGTGGTACTGGTATTGTGATCTACCAATTTGAAAAACCCCTAGCTTTAGAGACTAGAGGTCGATGGCTCGATTCCCGTAGGCAACAATGACTTCGAGTTGTTCTTTCTTAGGATTACTTGAAAATTAAGATGATCCGTGATTCGAATGGGTTTGTGAGGTTTGATTATACTTTGTAAAGCCGATCATGCATTAGATTTCTTTCAAATCTTGTCGGATATTCAAACTATCGGGCTACGAGAGTAAAGAAATAGACAGTGCACATGTGTCTGAGGACACTTGTGCACTATTATGTCTCCTAAGCAGTTGCTAAAATTTTGATAACCCGGTGACCAATCCATGCATGGGTTGCATGGATTGGTCGCCATAATCAAAATTCGGTCAGGAATAATTTATTAGTTCGTAGATTAGTGGTACTTTAACGGGCTAGAGATCTTATAAGTGCAGCAAAATCTTTATTAAAGATGTTGTGCTCTACCACCTCTAAATGTGATAACGTGTGGTTCGTATCCAGTGCGTGTCGATTGCCATAATTTAAGCAGATGTTATTGAAGTTGAAGGCTAAAGGTTTATTTCTTATAAATTGGCCGCCATGACAGTGACTCGGCGTACCCTAAGAGTGATGACTGCCGTCCTTAGAAAGGGTTCATTAAAGCAAATTGTTGATTGGTGGCTTGTGGGTCGTATCCTGAGAGAGATGATTGCGATGTGTCCTTAGAGGGATAATGGAGTCGAGGGTAACGTGTAAGATATCCTGAGAATGATAATTGTCGTCCTTAGAGGTTGAAGGGTAAAGGAGTAGAGGCTAACTTATGCGATACGCAGGGGCGCCACGGCGTCGGGCAGCGGGTCGCCAAAGCCGGAAGGCGACGCGACGGAGGATGCTTCGCCCGCCAAAGACTCCGGCCGCGGCTTCTGCGAGATCCAGTGACCGTGGTGGCGCGGAAGCACCGACTCTGCTTCCAAATCTAGCAAATCAAAGGTCGATCTTTTTAAACTTATTATAAATACATAATTCTTTAAATTTATTAATCTAAATAATTGTATAATACAAAGATCATCTTATCTTCTGAAGATATTCATTGATGTTATGTTTCACATTTACACTACTCAACAGATAATCCTAAACATTTGCATACACGTTGTAAACGGTACAAAAAAGATTATAGGATACCATAGATCCAGATAAAAATAACTTGTAAATGGTTGTCCTGCATTACAACTTGGCCTAAAGACTTGAATGTATTTTGAGATGATGCTTGGAATGCAGACAAGCAAAAATTCTACTTTAAAAAGGTGATGAATCGCGGAAACATCTAATATCCCTGTCAAATAATTAACATAATCTTCATTAACGCAAGCAAAAATTAATAAGGCTATAAACATAGTAAAGAAATTGAGTCGCGTATTGAATTCAAAATATGAAATTTCATACAAATAAAGTCGTGGTCATTGACTAGATATAGATGAAATGGGTCGAAACGTCTTTTGTAATTTAATGTTATAAATGTTTTAATATGCAATCTCAGGTATCAATAACGAATTCACTCTTATCTTGAAGAAATTTTCATCGTTACAGTTCACGTTGACGGCTGACAAATGGTTTTATTACCTTGGTGTACGCATATTAATTTGGTAATTCTTTGCGTATTTCATGGCAAGTTTGACAGAAGTATGACAGCTTAGTATTAATCAATAAATCAGCTTTGCATCTTATAATACTTTATATTATCAGACAATAAGATGTGAACGGAGGTCTAAAATATCCAATTCCAACATAATAACGTGTAACTTATTGAACCAACATCAACTTAATCAAGTGTTGAACAAATACATTATTTATGAATAATTGTTTCAGATTAGTTTTCTCAATCTTATTAAGACCTAATTCGATTTTAAAATTTTCACAGGAATCGCTCAAAGACAACAAGCCGAAATTCTTTTTAAACAACGCGGGCGAGGTGATTAAGCGGACGGGTGAGTACATTAATAATTAAGATAAACTTATTTATTAACACATAGTATTTATGGAGCAGGCATATTTTCTGTAGATTTGTTGTTTCCATAAAGAAACTAAAACTTTTTAAGATGATGAAAGCAAATTTAGTCATATTATTATAGATAATTAAGATAAATTTAAAATTAAGCCTAAGTTTTATTGTTCAATACGACAATAAGCAAGTGTAAACGCTTTTGTATTGAATAACGATATTTGAATTCGACAAGAGCAAAATCAGTTCTAACACAACTCTGGCTCGGTAAATAACTCAAATTTTCTGGGAATTTCGTGGAATGCTGGTATAGTTTCCATCAATTAACATACCCCAAAACTAATTAAGGCCGCTTAGTAACTCCGTACCGTCGAACCACCCTCGTCGTACTAAGGCGTGCAAATCTCTGCAGAACAAGATGGCGTATCGACGGACGTGGTGGTGTCAGTATCATCGTTGAAGGGCAAACAGCCGGCAAGTGGCGGTAGCAAAGTAAAGAAATCGAAATCGGAGACGTCGCAACCGCGGTCGTCCTCCCTACAAAGATCTTCATCCGGCCAGCTGTCCATTGCAAGGGATCGCAGACGTTCACGACTCGACCTGGCTTCTCCCGCCGACATCTAAGGCGATTCTCTTATTCCTATATGTTCAGGCGTCCTTTCAGACGCAAAACATTCACCACCTCTCGGGCCCCCCTCGTATGTACATATTCGTGTAATTTCGGAGCATGTCGTGCAATGTGAGTATGTAAATTAGTAAATTCAAATTTCTTGAAGTATAGGTGGAGGACATAGCCATTACAAGGCATGCTCAATTTAACTAACGCCACTATAAATTTTTCATCAAGTTTGAGCGTGCAGTGTTAAATTAATTCTAATTATTTCAAACTTATAATTGATATCGCTTCTTCAATTTCATAATTGAATATTTTATATAATTCGTTATTTATAATATTTTTCTTGTATATTTAAGTTGATTTACACTTTTTTATCCAGTTATCAGTTATTAACTTTTTACTTTGGTATGAAAAAGTCAGTCAACATCTGTACAAGAGAAAAAATTTCAAGTTGAAAATGTTAAGTACGTCACGGTTGAGTACTGTAATTTTTTCATATATAAATTGATTTTTTGGTTCTATTTATTTTACAACGTTTATAAGCGATTAACGCTACATATTGCCCAATTTGCTCCGATCTTAAATTTAATCTTTCGAGTTATAAGATATTTAGTAGGAAATAGGTATTAGGAGAAAAAGAAAAAGAAAGCCAAACAAAAAAAAAACAAAGTCTATTTAAATCCCTCTACGATTTCGGTAATTACTGACTGTTGGGGGTATATGAAAGAATCTATATAAGACTACAATTGTAGTGGGATAAGACTGGCATTTCCTTATATAGTAAATCGTAGATAAGTGGAGGTGGGGTCCTAGGCAAGAATAGCGATACCTGAACATATAGAATGTGTAAATCTCTAAATTAATCTACATAGATAGTTATTCGAATGGCGACAATTGGCGATGACGAATAAAACAACTGAACTGGAATTATCGCTTGTATTAAGAACTGCTGTCCATCAGGTTTATTGCTCCTGAGCTTACTACTTTCACATCGGGAGCCATCAGCCCCTATTTGAGACTTTTTTCTCTTTCAATATCTTTCGGGGCGTTAAAAATTTTAGATGCACACTTATGCCATTTTTTTTATTTTACCGTATCACGTCATAAATAATCGAATTTAAAGGAAAGTTTGATATTAGGTGTCACATCGGAAAAAGTTTGAAAACCATAGAAGTGATACTCGGCATGGCCGATGTATGGCAGTCCTTATGAAGGCAACACTGTAGATAGGATAATCTCATTTGATTGTCGGTAGCCAGTAGCAATTAACACCTATCATTACGGAATGGACCGATTAGAATGTAATATATCTGTGGTCGTTACAAGACGTTGCTTCCGAAATCTCGCACGCAGTATTAAATTACATGTACCGTTAGCTTAATTAGCTGATTGTAAATCAAGCCGGAAAGAACATCGATCGAGAATATTCCGAGAAGGACATTTTAACAGAACTATCTTCCATGCGTATATTACAAGCAGACGGGTTAGGTTTAACTTTAACTTAAATTTACTTCAATTAAACTTTAATTATTGTACATATAGAGGAAACCAAACAAGAACGGAGTGATTGCGGGTTCAAATGTACATAGATACTTAATACCAATCGCAGAATTTAGGCTAAGCGGACTAAGGTTGAATATTAGTTCGTAATTAAAATTATCGGCCCTAGAAGCAGTCGTTGCATTATCATGTAATTTTTATTAATGTTGTTTATTAAGTGTGAAAAAAAAATATAAACAAAAAAAAATATAAAAAACAAAAAAAATGAAAAAAATATGTGTCGTGTTGTGTGCTTTTATTGCTACTACATAGTATTATTCGTTTGTACGTTCGTTTCACGTTAGTATTGTTATGTTAATCGACTTCGATGGATTTATTGATTCGTTGATAAATGTCTTTCTTTAGCAACAGGTTGATTATCACGGTGTCTTCCTCTATTATCTGTTAAGTTTATTGACACTTTGTGTTAGCTTGCTCGTGTGAGTTGCTATTAATTTTATTCAGATTAGTTCGTGGACAGTTATTTGTCTCTTGTACTTTGATAAGTTCATATTCACTGTGTTAGTTACCCTTATCGCTTGCTCAATTCGTTTTATTTCTAGCTTTTCCATTCGTTCTTCCACCCTAACTTTCCACGTGTACATAGCCCAAGTACGGTTTAATCCAATTGTTGTTACAATGTTAGTTTGCCATACACGTTTGTGGTGGGCTACGGCTGCTGGAGGTGCCTAATGCCTATGGTGCCTTAGAGCCTATTATTAGGGTGAGCAATAAACCACAAGTGGTAAGGTTTAGCCCACCTCCCCATTCCCAATTCTTCCTTCTCATTCTTTATTTGCTCAAATTGCTTCATCTGAGATTATAGAGATTATTATTTTTTTATTTACCGGGCTGTGTTTGGGGCGTTCCTCGGGTGCTAGCTAGATATAGTTATGGCCCGACTAGTGTCACTGTGCAATGCTCCATGGTTCAGCCCACCCGGTGCCCTTGACAATTCTTACTACCTCATGTCAATTGAAATACTCCAAGGCACCGACAACCTTTAGATTTCAGCACCAAACACGTTGGTCCATACGCCTCTAGAATTAATCAGTTCCACCTCTCACAGTCGGGTGAACCGTCCATCATTAGCGCCCGAAGATGTTACGCCTAATACTCGAATTTGTGTTATGTTATCAAAAAGCCAAAATAAAACTTAAACGGATATGTTCCTTTAGTTGTTAATTTAATTATTGGCATGTACATACTGCATTGTCAAGGGTCATTGTGGACTTTTGCATTTATTAGTTTTCTTATACATTTTTCGAGTTTTACTTCTAATTCATTTTTATATTCAATTGCCAACTTGCATCTTATTCTATGTCTATGTCTGCTCCCAATTCATGTAGCGCAATGTATTATCGTTTAGTGTTAAGGTAATGATATAGTCTTCCTAAATATTCTAATTTATTTCAAACAGCAATAAAAAGAAACATTGTTTTCTTCTAAACTTACTGCCGCAATTACATCCAAGAGGTCAGTGGGTGCTGTACCTGCGAATCAAAGAGACAACGTTCGATTTCCGCTTCATACGATATTTCTCATTTTGATATCCGTTTCGAAAAAAAAATATCGATTTGGTTGGTTCTTTTTCAAAATTATTCATAACCTCTGTTTGATTTTATCGCCGTCGGATTACCATTAGAATAGTGTGTGTACGCCAATATTGAGTAAAAGTAAATCCATAATATGTGAACTATATTACATTGGCGCAAACACTGCGTCCTTCTACACGATGGTCGCCCTTCCCCTTTTTAACTACTTTCCCATTTCAGCATTTCAAACTTCTCAGTTGTTGGACGCATAACATCTTTCAATATAATGTTCGAATCACTCAACGAATAAATGTTAGATAAGATCTTCAAATTAGATAGAATGAGTAAAGCTGTAGATAATCAACGATCGACCGCACAACCTCTCCTAGACTAAGTACCGATGATACGAGGTGACGTTCGGAAATACTTAACAAATATAACGGTAACCGGAATCGCTTCTTTGGTTCCAAGTCGGTCTCAAGACCTTGCTTAGGCTAAGTGAACGAAGGCATTACTAGTGTTAAGTATTTTAATATTTGCTAGTTTTAGATGATATTTTTTTAGGAGTATATATTTTTATTGCTCAATTTGCGGGCTCTGAGCTCTTGCTCGGAAAGTGGAGATTTAGAAAGTTTGTCAACTTGTGTCGAAACATATGCTGATAGTTTCTGTTTAAAGCCCTTTGAAGGCCACACTGCTTATGGTGCAATCTGCTCCGGCAGCCACTTCCCATAGATTCTTTTTGTAACTGAATATTGCTCAATATCTATTAACGACACCTTTAGAATCTGTGCGGAGGATTGCTTGGTACTCAGATTATTATATTATACAATCACCATCTTTGTGCCATAGTAGTGTGCTTTCTAAGTTCGGCCTCACCACCTCCAAGCAATCTCAGGGCTTCCCACGCCTTCATTCAATACCTACAAGAAATCGTAAACAATTAAAGTGACCTTAATTCAGTACCTTCACGATCGATAGCAAGTTTAGGTTAGAGGGAGCGTAAAATCGGGCGCCAGCGGCAAGTGGCGGGGCGACGCCGTTCGGGTCCGCGGGGTTTCCGATAACTGCCACCTTCGCCGATGGCCTCGGTCGCGAACCTGCCGCTGTCTTCTTATTGATTTTCAATTTTCTTCAATCTACATGTCGATTTGTTTTCAGTTGTCTTCCACTAATTCTCTTCACGATCCGTTGAACTATTCTTACGTTGATTTCAACACCCAAAGAGGATCCACATGCAATATATGGATGCTGGTTACCATATCAAGACTGCCCACTACTATAACATCAATGAAAAGCTTTAAATCGTGCGATCGTCTAGAATTAACTTATTATTTAATAATTTACGAGTCCTCCTAATCAGTGTTTTGTTTTTAGTTTCGATGTGTAGTTAAAGTCTTTTGAATTCGTAGGTTTTCCATTTCTTCAGCTCCTAATTTTTCTTCCAGTTCTATGTTGATTAGCTTTACAGGATTGTTTTCGGCGTTCGTTGCTCCGCGGATGGGGCAGTAGTTTTCGAGTAAGGCTAATTAAGATTAAACAAGTTTAGTACATAAATATAGGGCTGCGGCACGTCGTGCCCCGTCACGCCTAATGGAGCGACTGTACATTTCGCCAAGCAAACTGCGTGGCGGCGGCGATTGCGGTGGAGCCGTGTTAATGCAATACACGCGTAGGTTTAAGATCGTTACTCGTTTCGAAATTTTATAGAGTCACCAGTGCCGTTTGCTGTATTGTTTGGGAACGGTGCTACGTGACGTTATTAGGGACACCTTATGAGATATATTTTAGCAAATATAATTAAAAAATACAAAAAAAACTTAGAGTAGTATCGAAAAAATATATAAAAAGTAAAAAAAAAATATTAAAATGTAAAAAAAAAATTAAAAATTAAAAATTCCAAAAAAATTAAAAAAAACTAAAACAAAAAAAAAAGATAAAAAAATTAAAAAGCTTAAAAAAAAGTAGATTCGTAAAAGCAATAAAGGCAAAAAAAAGTAGTGTTGAAAAAAATAAAAAAAATAAAAAAAAACCTTAGATAAAATGATCACCATACAGCAAAAGATTTTCATAATACTAGGTGATAAGAAAGAACTCAGTGTCTTACTAAATTAGCTTTGTACTAGGTTAAAAAATGACAGTCTTGTGCAGGGCTGAGTAACATCGTGTCTATGCGCCTTGTCACCACCTCCTTGGGAAATAACAGCCGGCCCTTAAGTGCCCCTGGTGGGGGGAGCCGGAACACGTCCAACAAGTTGTTTCCAAGAGCGCCACCGCCCGCGCGGCGCCAGGCCTCGACTCGCTGTCTCACCCCCTCCGGTCAAAGGGACTGATTGGCTTTATAGGAGAGTAATAATAGTTCGTAAGTACTCAGCCTTCAAACCTCATTGCACTTAGACGTAAGCTGTTAAGCAATCGCCCGTTATTCCCGTTGAGGCATGTTCACCATTTGCCGTTTGACTCGCAGCGGCCGCGGTCCGTCGCAGTCACCGTCGGTCGATGGTTCGAAGCGCGTTCCAATGTAATGTAAGTGCCCGTTCATAGTTTTTCACGCAAATGTCATGTCTTCCAAAAAAATATTAACGTTAAAAGTTTTAAACGAACGGTTGAGTTGTCCGCGCCGAAATCAATCGAATCAGCCCCGGCCAAGGACGATGACGTGACCTCCGATCGCTCGCCAACTACGCGGATGGATGTTCGGATGCTGCCACAATAGTGATATAAGGATCTCGGGTGATGGTCAAGTTCGGTACGCAGGTTTCGTATGGCAATTGATTGGCGCGCCGTGTTTAATGGCGATAGAGTTTTATCCTTTGGTAGCGAAGCGAGCACATGACATTCACTCTGTGCACCAATTGATTTTTATTCGCGTTGAGAGTACGTACGTGGTCTACCATCTAACCCAGTATATTTTACCTCCGCGCTAGATTCGATCAGCAGGGCTCAACATCCGCTTCCTATTTGTTAAACTTTAGAGCATACGCGAGCGCGTCGAACCACCGGCATCGAATTATTATTATTATAGCCAAAATTCATATATTTGTATAATAAATAAATTCACCCCATATGTGTGTTAGTTCGTCCACGCCTTGTTACCCAAAATCTTCGAATTGTCACTGATGCTTTCCAACAGTTTTATTTACCTTGTTATCTTCTATTAGCGTCAACAGATAATTGGTATACACATTATTATTAAAAAAATTCGAAACGTCATAAATATTAAGAAAAACAAGCTGCCGACGCATGTAGTAGTTCGTAACAAGCAGATTCTAGTAGTAATACTTAATGCGTCATGACGAATGCGGGATTTTGGGTCAATACAGAAACAAAACTAAAAATCAACGATAGCATCCATCTTGGCCACAGGCAGAAGTGTATTGCACGCCCACTCAATGTTTCAATTGCTACTGATGTTCGCCTTTCTTTGGTCAGTTTACTAACAGCGCAATGCGCCCACTACCTCGAGGGCTCCGATTGACGCCGACAGCTCTTTGTTCTTTTAGTGCACCAGGCCTTAGCAGCCACAGATTCACCAGCCCACACAGACTGTTGGCGTTCACCATTGCCACGGGCTGAACTATATTCACCAGGCGACTGGCTGTGAGCATCGAGTGGGACCGTTCCAATCCCAAATAATTAACCTAAAGCTAGAACGTCGACTAATAGTAAACTATTAATTTGGTAAATTGGGCTTCCATCGATACTGCCCCCGTCGATTTTTACGAACATATATGGTATATACAAATACAATGAATTTAAATAATGATAACTATGAAATCTTGAGCGATCGCCTTAAAGCTCAATAGGTATTTAGAATTGTATTTGTAAGAGTCGCTTTAGTGAATTTATTGATATTAGACACGTTCTGGCATTCATCGCCATAACTTATTAAAAAATACCTTTTATTGTGAACGGGTCATATCCTTAAATTATCGTGATAAATTATTAAGCATACGAATTAAGACGAGCCATTCACACTGAACCCTACGTTCTTATCCTAGCCACAGTTCTTTTTGGCACTGGGGTCAGCTTGTAGGTGATCTACCGGCAGCTCCTGCTTGCTTAGCCAGTAGAGCCCTACTATCTGCCAGGCACCTACGATCTATCCCATTTCTAGCAGTCGCCTGCCCTAAAACCTTGAACGTGGGGTTTTTTGTACCATTGTACCGACGAGATCATCGCCTATACTAATATTCACGCGTTGACACATGCACGAGAAGATCATCATCTGGTCCGGATTAGAGCAGGTGAATGTAAAAGATCATGGGCCACCAACGAGAGCCTTGTAGGGATATTTTTGTGATACGAATCGCCTTATCTCAAACTTAACCATGCAAACTATTACTTTATGGCCTCTCTGAACTATACGCGCTCATGCGGCGCTTCTAATTTAGTGAGGTCTCCCGTTGGTTCGTATATTTACACTTTTATCTATTACTTTAGACCCTATCCTTTTATCAAGTTGCGTACTCATTTTACTTTCGAATTTCTTTTGTTGTTATAAAACATGTTACTCATTAATTTCCGTAAATGGATTATAAATGTTGTTTTGAATAATACGTTATGAGATTATTTTCCGTCCTTTCTTTTATTTCTCTATTCTTGTATTTCCTTTCCTCAATTTTAAAATATTCTGAGTGGAACATTCACGTGGCTTTTGATTAAAGATATTTTGATTTGGGTTATTTGCAATAATATGTGTTCAATCAGACTGCAAAAATACGCACGCATTCTAATGTTCATAATAGCGGAAAATTCTAAATAAACAGATGTAATATGTATATTTATTGCAGATATTTATTTTTTTGAAAAATCAGAATATATATATATTACCGATCGTTATGGTTTATAAATTGATGAAGTTTATTCTCAAATTAATAGATGTTGAAATCCTCTTGATATTTTTAAGCCGATGTTTCTGGTTGATATGTTATATTTAGGTATAATATAGCTAAATCTGGCTGTCTCTCGGCTAGGCGTGGCTTGCATGTGTTCTTAGGTTCTAGGTTGTAGAATGTTTTGGTACACGACAAAATCTTCCTGGCAGTCCGCGTGAATGCTAAACTCGTAGATCATAAGACTCGCCGTGTAACCTCATATGTAGCATAAGCAATGACAACGTATTATAGCTAGCTTCTAAGTAAGCTTTTGTAGGAGTACTCATGAGATACGCCGCGGATTGATTTTGCGTTGTAAATTCGTTTGTGTTCTTAATTATAATTACCACTTATTACTTATATTATACTTAATGCCCTGATGGCAACTATATTTAGTTCGTATTTAATATTTAGGGTAATGGTTAATTTGCAATTGGTTGATTATTAACGCTACCTCGCTACGGACGTTCGACTCTTAAATTTCGATATAAGTTTGCGGTCGGCGTGACCTTCCATCTACTAGAGGGATACCAGCCCCTAAACAGTCAAGCTGGCAGAGTCAGTTTGATATCCACGGTCACCAGGATTGAGCGTTTGCCACCGTTGCTCTTATAGTTTGTCTGACAATGAACTGTGGGAGCACTTACCATCGGTGCAACGCCTATGTTCCTCCTCATCTAATGCCCAGACGTTGTCTTTGAGCTCCGTGAAGAACCCTAAGCTAGTATTACCAGCGGGCACCGGCTTAGTGCCTGACACCATTCGAGAGCCTGTGCCTTTCATAACTTCCTTAAATCCGTTGAAGTCATCTTTCTCACCAGCGCTTTCTCGTGGACTTTTGACTCTCCAGCTTCCCGCAAGTGATCGCCGGCAAATCACGCTGTACCGTAGTAATTGGTTCTCTACCTGCAATAATTAATTCGAACATATGTGATTTTGATGAAATTATTTTCAAGTGGTTATGGATACTTCTACAAGCAATAACAAAAAACTTTAATCAAGGCGCCTTACGGATTGCGGCGTTTGTGCATTTCCAGAAATTAAACGATTTGGTCTCACCTACATATAAAATTTCCGAATTTCGACAGCATCTAAGCCATAAGGTTGCACAAGTTGATGTCACCCGTTTTGAAAACATATGACTCGACCGCGAGTGACTTGACCCTTTTTCTGCAGTTCGATTAACATCATTGGTAGGTAATGTTCTTGGGTCAAAACAGTTGGAAAACCGTTAGCGACATGTTCTGTAACTTGCCTTAAACTTCTCCACAAACGCCGCGTCGATAAATTAACCTCATTAGAAATAAAGGCAAATATATTAAGGGATACCGCGTTTTTGCCCATAAGTTAAAACTTGTTCATTATAGCAATACGTGAATATAGGCATTGTTATTGTAGGATTAATTGTTGCAATAATTAACCGTTATAACCGACTGACTGCTCGTTACGTTATGTTGAGGATTAAACAAGGAATTAATGTTAATCTGGATACTCTATATTAGGATACACGGAAAACTGGCCTGCCAGTTGCGCCCTGAGACATTCTCAGTACACAAACTAAATGCGACCACCAGCATTATCTATCCCCAAAACATCGATCAGTCTGTATTGCAATGTAAAACATCCAACTTGTTTGCAAAAACCAAAGCACTGGCTTAAGATTATCTATTTTAATGTTACCCATATTGATTGATTGGGAGAATAGAGTTCCCATCAATGGCGCTGATTGGCGGACTAGTGATTTGCAAACCGTATAACCTCTTATAGCATGTACTACTTGTTGTTGCAATATCGATTTAGTTACATAGTTACATGTTACTCTATAGACATTGTTAGCAATATTATAGTCGTGCTGATATGGATATGCTAAAAATTAGATTTTAATACTAGTTATACGTTAAATTTAGTAACGACTGCTACATCTAGGGTCGAAAACACAAAATTTGCAATAATGTGATAAATTTCTCAATTTCCTTCGAAACTGGTGAAGGGGTCGGGAATTGGGGAACCCCACTTTCATATCGGCCAGACGTTCCTACGGACACTAGGAGAAAAGGAGTAATAACGAATATTACCTCATGTGATCTAACCTCAAGCGACCTAAGCAACCATCTTACTTCAACCACCACTAAGGTGCATCTACAACGAAAAGACTTATTATAACCTCAAGTACAATGCAGCTTATGATAACAGCTGCTGATATAGAAACGAAAAATAACTTAGTGAAACGAATACGGGCGATACATTCTAAACTTAGATAATGTTAAGGTTAAGTCGAACATTTACATTATAATAGGTTATTTTACTTAGGCGCATAACTATAAGGCACTTCGGGTGATCAACGAAGCACTGGCGTAGTGGGATTCGACGAACCGCGTCGAGCTGACACCGTGTCAAAATGGTTTGGAAGATTTTGTTGATTGACTTCCCACCTCCTCAGCGCTTCGCTAACTAAGTGCAATAGTTATAAACTCAGCTGATCTCTAAATCTGCGATTGTGACTAGACCGACTATCTGAAAGGGTAACGCGACGTGCGCTATTTTGCACATTAACAGCTCGGAAAAACAAAATGGGTTACATTTCGGCTTAGATTTAGATCAGGTTTTTTGAAAGG
This sequence comes from Graphium androcles, assembly GCA_018247855.1. Lineage (NCBI taxonomy): Eukaryota > Metazoa > Arthropoda > Insecta > Lepidoptera > Papilionidae > Graphium > Graphium androcles. The sequence continues at coordinate 4,505 of DWHK01000018.1, read as the reverse complement.
GGAACGCGAAACGGCATTCAGATCTTTCCAACCAGCTGCCGCCTGCCAACGTATTGTATATCGAGCGCGCGCGTGTTAACCAACTGCGACATGTCCCTGATCACTCCGTTCCCGCATCAATACGTAACAATACTCGAAGTATTTACACGGTCACTCGACGATAATACAATTGCCGATGTGAATGACCGTCTCCAGTAAACATTGATTCTTCATACAGTTTGTTATTAATGTTTTCCATTTTTAGCAATTGTTAGTCTTTATTAGTCGAAATCAAATGAATAGAAAATTGGGTATTTTGTTAATACTGTACTCGCTGCTTGTATATTAATGTGAAACAAAAAATTGATAAGACTTTCATGAACATTATATAAAAACAAAAACAAAAACAAAATATTTTTTACGAAACCGAACTAAAATCACAATAGCGCTTGTATCTTGTTCGATTTCTATCCGGTTTGAAGGATTGGAGAATAATTGGATTGTTGTTTAACGCTACCAACACCACTTCTATTGTCCGACGATGACAACTCATTTGCTCAAATGATAAAAATTTGTGCACGGCCCCTCTACCGCGTTTGATACTCTCAACATCCGGAATGAACACTTGAAAACTAGCACGAGTAAATTATTTACTCAATTCTATCATTTGCAAAATTTGTGCCAACTATTTGAAAATAACGCAACCCGTGTAGAAGGTTACACCATAATAAAATAAAAATCAATAGAGAAAGGAAAGGCTTTACCCAAAACGGAAAGGGCATTTTTTAAAATTGTAACGATTCCTTTGATAGCGGATCTGCGAAGCACTGTAAAATGTAATTTAAAAAAAAATATCTGTCATCCACTGCTTACACAATTCCGCCCACCATCTGGCTTAAAGAAAAAAAAATTGGTAGTAGCAATAAGTATTTTTGAATGTGATTTAAATTTTTACTACAACATTAACACATTAACAAAGCACACATACCGGACACATCTATCACTTGGACTACGGAAAGAATAGGCTACTACATTTGAAAGCAGACCGTAAAGCAAGAAAGGATCTAATATACTCGGAGAAATCATCAAAGAAGTTTCGACCTTGGTTCACCGAAGACATGGGTTAGTTTCACGTAAGGGCAATAAGAAGAACGCTTGAGGCTTGTCGCCAGCTGTACCTAATAACTGAGCATTATATACAATCCGCAGGCACAATAGACCGCGGACGCGATCGTAGTGCAATCTGTGTATTGTATCCATTTTTAGACGATACTATCTTAGATCGTAAGGAAGGCGACTGCAGAATCGAGAGCCTACACTGCGCTCACGTCTAACAAGTGGTCAAGGTTTTATCCGGGAGCGGCACTCACACCAGCTGCACGCACTCATACAGGCCCATACACACACACACATAAAATTATACCCGATGTCGACAACATAACTTCATTGATTACCAATTTTCACATGTAACATCCAAAACTTATTGCATTTCCCCTAAACATTAGTTAATTTTGAAAAACAATGTTTTTAAGCTTATTATTAAGTTCCGGATGTGATTTATGTATTTAAAAGAAACGGAATTAGTTATAATAATTATTATTTTTTATATTACCGTTATATATTTTCCACGCCAATTCTTACACTATTGAAATTAAGTAAAACTCTTTAAGGTAACAATATGATTGTAATCCTAAATGTGTAAATATTTTATATTATTCAACTTGGACAAAAAAAAATTATTGATGTAAAATTACCAACACTCAAAAATTTACATACAGTAAAAAAACATCTGAGATGAGTGCAAGCAGGAGTGAAGGTGGTAGTCATTGTCAACTGCAGATAAATGGATTTTGTTAGTACTCTTTAGATTGTTTAATATACATACATCCTCTAAGTAGATTTGGTTCACTCTACATAAGTACTGTCACTTTAATGCTGTTTAGAATAAAAATAAATAACCAACTTTATAAATTCAGCTTCAAATCTGTGTCATATTTTTTAATTATAATAAGCTTGACTAATTTAGATTATTTTATTAAAAAATGTTTTCCTGAATTATATTAATTGAAATTATTTAGATAAGCTTGCTTAATCAATCATTCATTTTTAAACCTGTTTCTGGAATTTGAATATGTTTCGATTTAATAGGTTGACTGTTGTTTTAAATTATTACATATGTTTGTACTCGCGAGTTTTATGAGCCGTTACATTATATTACTCGGAACTCGTCATCTATTTGCTCTGTCTAACAATCTTCGTAACGCGTAGATTACTCGCCACATCTCATCACTAGATAGTGCACTGCCTATAGCACTCCGGGCTGATGTTCTAACCCGAAATAGGTATTGTCAGCCAAATATACTGTGTAAAGTAACTGTTGTTTTATTTTTATCGCAAACCCGCCTACCTACTCGACGTAAACAATGCCCTGCAAGGAGACGGGAAGCAACATCAAATGGCATCATACGGTGACTTATAGAGGAAGTCGTCTTGAATATCACGGGAGAGGAAGTAAAATGTATTGCGTTTTGTATTACACACGGCTTATATCGTGGAATTGTACGTGATGCCACAATGGTAACTCATGTATCTTTTTTTATAGAAGATCTAATAATCGAACACACAATTCGTCTGAGGAGAATATAAACACCTGGAAAGTTTTAAGTGCTGTACTAGTGTAGCTAGCTAGTGCTGTACTAGTCCGTGATAGCTCAGTGTCCGGGCGCCCGCATTTAATTCTGTATACTCGAGGCAAACCTGAGTTCAAACCGGTTCCGGCACCAATGAAATTGTCATTTTCTTAATTGCAATTTTAAGTGCTGATTTACCACGTACTCTACGGTGAAGGAAAACATCGTGAGGAAACCTGCATATCTAATATGTGAAGTTGGCCAATCCGCACTGGGGCCGCGTGGCGGACTATGCCCTATGCCCTCTATCTAGAGGAGGCATTAGCCCAGCAATGGGACAATTTGAAAAAAGGCTGTTACTTTACTTTACTTTAAATGATTTCCTCCCCCATCAATGGTTATCAACAACCCGTGGGGATTAGAGTTGTACCTTTAAAAGGGTCTAATCGCAATTATTAATTCTTAATTTTACGTCACAAAAAGTATACAAGAATAAATTTTGCAGAAAATTGCAAAATATATTTTGTTTTATATAAAGATTTTCACCATTTTTGTTAAAACATTAAAAAAAATATCTGAATAGGGTAGTTAACATAGAAATTATGCGTAAACATAAAAAAGACCTCAGTACGGGCTTCAAGACGGTATAAATATGTATGTACTTGATTAAAGCAATTGCTTGTGGATCGTGGGTTCATTCTCAATCGGGACATATGATTGTTGGACCATTTCAGAGTTGAAAAGTCGCAGAGTAACACCATGACAAAGTATTATAATATAAGCTACACTATATCGTTATCCGGGATACACCCGGATAACATGTAAAATATTACGACGATCAGTTGAGAAGTAATGACGTAAAAGCGTTACCGACAAAAAAATCGCATTTATAAAATTAATAAGCCTTATGGTCTATCTTTACGAGATGTCCAGAGGTCTTTCTGAGGACATAGTATGGGGGAATTGTGCGAAATAGCCTCGGTTTTTCATTTAAGGGCGTATATACATTCATTTTAACAGCTCGCGAAGACGTCCGGACGTCTCGTGAATGTGGTCCTTTAGAGTACAATAGACCAGATCTTTACTTTAATCTTCTTAGTTCTTTCCTTAAAGCTAGAATACTTCCTCGACCGTTTCGCAATGTTGAGGTAGACTTGATTGGAGAAATCTAATTCCCATTTTCGCGGAAAGGAATAAGAATATAGGCGTTGGTTTATATTTCTAACGTCATATTATTTCTTTTATTACACCTTTATCATTTTTGACCGAGCGAGCGAAGCGAGTGAGGTTTACAATTACAGTTAGAGCGAAAATACATTTTATGTATGTATGTATGAATGTATGTATGTATGTAACGCGATAACTCTCGAACCATTGCTCCAATTTAAATGAAATTTGAAATATATGTCGGTAATATTAGTACAATTTTTAAGTTCGTTGGGCATCAAAATCGATCCAGTAGTTTAAGAGATATTGAAATAAATGTAAAATGAAATAACCGCGAGGTCCAAGTTCGCGGCGAACTAGTAAAGCAAAAAAACAAACTCATTTCCGAACGGATCGTAAAGCATGTGACCTTAAGGACGAGTAATTGATGTACGCAAAGCACGATCATTCGCGAAGATGATTGCATCTTGCGATATTCGAGCGACCTTTGAACTTTGGAATATTTAGCGATTCTCAGCCTGCTGTACACTATGGACGATAAACTAACACAAATCACCATAAATTACTTTGTGTTAGATTTAACAGGGAAAATAATTAATAAAAAAGAGTTTTTACTATGTAGACATGTATGACAAGAATTTTTTTAAAGACCTGTAGTTCGCCGCGAACTTGGACCTCGCGGTTATTTCATTTTACATTTATTTCAATATCTCTTAAACTGCTGGATCG
>DWHK01000017.1:0-23966 GCA_018247855.1 Graphium androcles | reverse complement strand
GAACTGCTACGAAATTATAAGAAATTTATATTGGGTACACATTTGCATATATCTTGCGAAGCCAATTTTTTTTATATGAAAGGTTGGCAAGCGAGCAGATGGTTCACTTGATGTTAAGTGATCCCGTCGCACATACTCAACATCCGAAGAGTTGCGTGTGTGTTGCCAGCCTTGGAAATTGGATAAAACAGGTTAAAGGGTAGAAATGGCCATCCGGCATCCCTAAGAGCCATGCATACTTCATATTATGCTGGCTCTGTGAAGGGTGGTGGTACCTCTCCGGGGGAGCGCGGCCGTTGAAGTGCAGCAAAAGCTGCATGAAGGACGTTATGCTCTGCCACCTCGAAAATTTAGATGAGTTCCAATGCCTGATGACAAATCTGTGCATCAATGAATATATGCAAAAATGAAGCAAATCGGTTGGATAGAACGACCTGACGAACTCGTATTAGATTTCATAATTTATTTTAATATATAGATACATAAATAAAACTAAGAAATTGTTTGAAATTAGATTGTGACTATATCACCTAGCTTATACACAAACAGTCTTTTGTTTGGAGCTTCGTGATAGTAGGAAAAAGCTCAACAGCTTATCAAAATTATTCCTAGCTTAAAATTAATCATGTATTAAATAGTAACAAATTTAAGAAAGAAAGTAATTCAAGAAGATTTTAAATTTAAATTTTTACTATTTTTCGATAACTTTTAAAGACTAATGTTTTTCAAAGATATTTTACTTTATGTCTGAAATTAACTTTAATTCCTAAATGTTTGCCAAATGCATAATGTAAAAGCTTTCATTATAAAGTTGCAATAAATATTATTTTCTACACCACACGATACTTTAGAATCGTTAAACATAATAAAGTGTACAAAGTAATACGCTGCATTCGTATATGACCTTACATAGATATAATTTTCTTATTAGCTTCTTTTACTACGATATTTTTATTTTAAAAGCGCGCTCCCCGCGTTCTTAATTTAAATAAGTATTTCAGTATGATCGAGCCGGATGAATCGTTCCCATTTCTTTCGAATTTTTATTTTTCTGGTAATGTCCCAATCTTTGAGAGACAGCTGCGCATCCCATTAAAGACAATTCCATTTAAAAGACGTTTTCTCGATTCTTTTTTGCATTTGAAATAAGGAAAAGAATAAAAAGGCATTTTATTTTCACGGCAACAAACGATAATAACTTATTTACAACGCCCCGATGGATAGATTTGATTTTGATGATATTAAATTTTGAATATTGAAGTTTATGATGGCATCTTTGCAAATTTCACATCTGTTCACATTTGTTCGTCATCATCAACATTAATAATTTCATTTTAAGGAGATGAGGTTTCATCAACTAGAGATTATCTTGACGGTATATCAATTTAGTCCGTCCATGAACTTTTTCAAAGTCATAAGAGATCAAATTGTGTATGCCCATTAAAGTAGGCATTGAAGAGGGAGAGCGAGTATCAAGATTTATCATTCATAGAACTTTAAAAGCATACATACTTTTAGCTGAGCTTTTGTTAGGACATGGTACTGAATACTGATACTAGTGCGGGTTTATCCTATTAAGCAGATAATTTCCGCATTACCATGCTCGAATTTCCTTATTTTACAAACAGCTTTTGCTACATTTCTCCTGCTGGTTGCTTCTCCTCTTATTTGCCTGCTCAACAGGGGACACTACTCTTTCTTCATCCTACCATCTGTTTATTCACATCCTGCCATTTTTAGTCTATTACATTACCTCCTACCCAAAGAGCTAATCTCTCTAAAGTCGACAACGCAACTGCAATTATTTAGATGTTGTGGATGTCAATGGGTGACATAGTCTCTTAACATGAATTCCGTCTGCTCATTTGTCAACTTTTATCTATATAAAAAAAACGATCAACTTGACGGTAAGTGGAGACCGTGACACCGTGGACATGTCCACAGAACCAATGTACTGGCAGGCATATATACTATGAGGTGGTAGAGCATAACATCCTTCATACAGCATTTGCTGCACTTCTACCGTCGTGCTCACCCGGGTATGTACCACCGCCCTTCACAGAGCCAGCATAAAATAACGTATGCATGGCTCCTAGGGTTGCCGGATGGCCATTCCTACCCTCTTCGATTCCCACTCCTTTCCCCGCCAAACCTTAATATAATCCTGTCTTTTCCAACCCTTTAACCTGTTTTATCCAATTTCCGAGACTGGCAATGCAACTCTTCGGATGTTGTGTGTGTCCATGGGCGACGGGTTCACTTAACATCACGTAAACCGACTGCTCGCTTGCCAACCTTCAATAAAAAACAAAACCGTACACAATTGCAAAATCTTTATTTGTCCTACTTTAAAATTTGGCAGCGTTATACCTCATCGCAACTAATGAGAATATTTTAAAACGTTGTGTTTTAAAAACTAAATTTAAAATAGCCTAGGATACGCGAACACTTATTAATTTCCCGAGCGGCGTTTAAGCCGATGTTAAAGTGGCGGACATGACAGATTTGCGAGTTCTTTGCCGGCGCGCTGCTCCTAACAAGACCGCACAAGGAATCGCGCTACATGGCAAAGTATTAAGCGACTTACGAGTATAAACGATTTAAGATCATGTTAACTTAGCTAACATCCATTGAGCATCGTACCACATAGATTTATGCGTTAAAAGGTTATTTTTAATCCACCCTCTACGGCTATCGGTTTAAACGGCTCCGAGAATTGCTTTTGTAAAATTGATGCCAATATTCGTTGCAATATGTGGCACTTTTGTGCTCTTATCTATGTGTGAAACAACTTTTTAACGACTTAAAAGAAGGAAGTATAGAAGTTATTTCTCTGCTTATTAGCCGATTTTTTTTTCATAGAAAGAAGATATTACCTGGTATCATCAATTTTCTGTAAGAAATTCAACCCCTAGAGTAGAAACTAGAGTAAAAACTTACGCATTCAATAGTATCTTAAGCTATTGAAGCCGGTTTAGCTAATTTCCTTCCTGTTAACCTTTGAAATAAAGAAATCTGTATAAGCCGTTTGTTAATAAAATATACAAGATCAATACAGCATGCAATCAGAATCATTCAGTACACATTGAAAGGGGATCATTGAAAATCGGCAAGAAAAACCCTTTAACTCTTCTTAAAAGAATTATAATGACATTCAATAACAAACTCCGTCGAAAAACTCACAAACGCGACTTTGCAATTCTCAGTCGTTTAGAGCGATTGCCGGGAACAGGGTATAAAAGTTGAATTTTTGAATTTAAATATCGAGATTATTCTCTTACGAAATCATCTCCTCCCGCTCGGAACCAAATCTCTCGCCCCTTATTGGCGCTCGGGTAACAATGGGCAATTATTTTCCGCCATGCTTTTTATTAATTACCAACGTCGGGCTCCGCGAGGCCTTTGTATTTTAATTTTGACAAATTCACAGCTTTCCCAGAAGAAAGAAGCGACTCCGGCCGTCGGCGCATTCCACGGCAGCCCAACTAACAAGGAAATCTCTTTATTACATCTTGTTCCACCCATAAATGTACCGCAATGAATATGTGCGTGTATTGCCGTAAGCGTGTGTTTTTGTTATGTTTTACACGAACAAATAGGCGTGTCCGGTTCATAATGGGAGCCCGTTGTAAAATTAAGATTGCGTCCTAACTAAGCGTTATATTGCCGGAGGCGGTTGCGCGTGCTCACGACAATACCATGCCAAGGAATAATTAAGACACTCTTGACGTTTGTTGCTATCCAACGCGAGATGGCGCCAACTATATTGTGACAGAATTCCCGCTTTGAATAATATTTGGACGTTCGATGAAGTGAGTTCCTGTTCTAAATCCGTCGGAACAATAAGGCGGTTGCGTAATATTATTCAAATGCCAGAAGAAGTGGCCGCATAGCGCCCGTACGAGAGGAGAGCATAACGCGGAGGGTGCTGGCGCGGCGCCAACAAGGTGAATGCCACTACTGCACGCACCGGGCCACGCAACCCACTTTGCCCAACACGCGGAAACACGCCGTCCTTCGCACTTATACTCGTAATTTGTCAATATACAAAAACTAGCGGATAACCAAAACACTTGCCGTGTATGTTTATTCTCAGCGTTTAGACAGCTATTTTGATTCGTTATACGCGAACAGCGAGATTTTCTTTAGACGTACGATGGATATTTGTATTCAAAGGAATATACCAGGGGGAAATAAATCAAATTTTATCCAGACTTATTTAGCCACTGGACTAATATGCATATTAACTAAAAACCACCAATCCATCATAATTATTGCATTAGTAGAATTGAAAGAATATAAATGCAATCATGTCTAATAGGATGCAAATATTATAAAATAATATTTACCGTTGTAAGAAGTAGTTTATCAACAACTAGCGGCCCGTCCCGGCTTCGCACGGGTGGACATAAGTTATTTTTTTGTATTTATAAAGCCTATGTTACTCAGGGTGAATGTAGCTTTGTAATGATGAAAGAATTTTTGAAATCGGCACAGTAGTTTTTGAGTTAATTCATTACAAACATACACACATAAAAAATAACAAATCTTTTCCCTTTATAATAATAGTGTAGATAGGCATTTATGTTTTTTCTGTTTGATGAAAGACACATAGAATGTAGTTAGCTGAAAGGAATCCAACCTAGGTGAAATAAACAATTCTTATTTAAATAATATTAGTTCCAACTGGATTGCTAACTAACAAGAACTGAAACTCGTAATGTCTTCTCATAAGACGCTTGTTAGAATGCTATATAATTTATAACGAAGGCCGGAATTTGCATCTAGGTAAAACATGGAAAATCATTGCAGGTGCACGCTACCTCTAATGAATACAAAAGAGCAACAATAATGTCATCATTTTAATATACAAGACAGTAAATCATCGTGTTCTTATAATTTATCGTTTCGCTGCAAGAATTCAAAGTGTTCTTGATTTATGTTTATTCTAAATTTTACACGTGAAGGGCATGGTATTAGATTCCAAAGTATGCATCGGCCTTCCTTCAATACAATATCCATGGCCGTCGTTTTTAAGAATATACATATACGTCGGCTCAATAAATAAATATGTAATAAAATTTTATAACCACGAATTCCAAATACAGACACTACATCAAGTTAATCGATGTGACCTTTCGGGTGAACGTTTTCATGTTAGAAGTAAAAACGTACAATCCAAAAGAGTACAATGAAAAATGTAATAAGTTGTACATTTCATATAAGTAAAATGACGTGACATCATTCACAATTCCACTCTTAAGCAACAGCAGATTATAGCAATATATTTTAGACAAAAGTGTGTTATTTGTTTGAAACGACGGTGCACTGTTCTTTTCCACATTACATTCATAAAAGCAATATTAATAATTATTGATATTTTTAGTATTAATAATTTTCCATAAATTCTAATAATAATACCACCTCCACTGCAAGCCGTAAATTTAACATTTTTAATATTAGTTATTTTTCATATTAGAAGAATATAAGAATAGAAGCATAGAAGGTCAATTGCTTCAAAATTCGCTCCAACACATTAATTTGGCTGGTTGTCAATCGAAAAGGAAATTATGAGCGTACAGATAATAAAATCCAAAGCCAAATCATTTTCATTATGAATAAGCAAAAGGATTTTTCATCCTGAACTAAAGATGGTTCCGTTACGTCATCGTGTTGCACATATCAGGAATTATATTATTGCCTCATATATATCTGGTGAAATGCAAATTGATATAATGCAGGAAACGTCTGAGTGGGTCTCATAGCGGCCTATAGTGCATCAGGGCCATATGTTCGTTTACATACGACGGGCCGTATTTGCATCCCAAATGCCCGATGCGGCCGCCCGTTCGCCAGACTTATCTGCGCTCCAAGCGAAATATTACAGTTTGTGCAACGCCACTCGCAATGTGCATATCTGAATGTCAATAAAGGAGTAAAAAAGGCCACCGGAGGCGTTCCCGGGCACCCGAGGCGGATGTGCCTCCCGCCAATGGGCGCCCAGAACACGGCATATTCATAACGATATTACCGTCGACGGAGTTGCGGCGTCGTCATAATTCATATATAATAACCCTTCCGCAGCGAGCGGCGCGGCGCCGCCCTGCGTCTCGTTCGCTCGCCCGCCGGCCCCCGAAGAGCAACAGAGACGCCCGCCGCCGAACAGCTGTCATAATTCATAACTTTTATTTCTTCACGAGCTTCTGTAGCGCACCGGGCTGCGTTCGGGAAAATTTATCGGTACATTTACACCTACCGGGACGCTCCAATGGTAACTCGGCTCCGTCCGGAGTCAAAACGCCGTACTTATATCTAGTTTTGACAGGTGAACAGGGAAAAACTCAATTCGAATATGTTTACCCGGAATCGGGGAAACAGAGCACGCTGGCTACGTGGGGCCGATGACAGCTATTTGTAATTGGAATATGACGAGAATCGGGCGCGTGCGCTCGGCTCGTCTCATTCGTCAGTTTAAAAATAGAACGCGGCGTCTGCGCCGTGACGACTCGCGCCATTAATTTATATGAAATAACTGTCGACAGTCGGAAAAATAAGTTCGATCGCGAACGGCCTTCTACACGATAATATTTATGTTTTACCGAGTGGCAGCCTACTCAAATTCTTCCGTTGATGTACGCATTTCAGAGACTACATCTACCTATTATCAGCAAATTAAATTGGTTTTCCTTACTGACAATATATTCTAAAAATTTCATACAATTTTCGATAATAATGTTTATCTGGGTTATTTATCTAGACGTTTGATAAATCGCCTCATAGAATATTGTGCCGGCGACGATTTTGACCATACCCGATAAACGTGGTGGCAATCGCAGAATAATCTACAAAGCAATAAACAATCACTATTTTGGATATAAATTTCAATTATGTGGCGACATCGATTCTTTGTTTTATTGGTCGTTTTGTTTTAATAAATGCGATACATCCTTTACCGAATCGTCTTTCTCGGTTACCTTCGTAACGAATAAATATCCAAAAATACTGACTGGAGACATTATGATCCTCGGAAAATACGCGAATGGCACGTGGGACATAAATTCGTTAGCGCGCGTGTAATCGTCAGAAATATAACCAACAATTTACAGCATTAAATTTTAAAGTTGACATCAGAAAGAAGTTCTTATGAAGCAATAACTCAGCTCGCTCTTAATGACTCCCTTCTTGGGAATGTCTTGCAAATGTGTATATAGAATATACAATAGGCGGCCATTTAATGAGATTGGATCTCTGCCTTTGATTCTTTACCGAACATACTGTATTAACATTGTCATAGACAGAATGATTTACTATATATTTATTTACAGCTCAATTAATACTTTGAAGTATGAGTGTTCTTCACTTTTTATTTTTAAACTTTAAAATTCTATGACAAATATAACTAATGCGAAAGTGGGTTTGTTTGTTCATTCATTTTTTTGTTACACTTTCACGTCTTGACTACTCAAACGTTCATCGTGAATTTTTACGTATGCGTGATTAAGGTTACAGAATAAGAGATAAGGTATCAAAATATATTGACAATCAATTCATCCAGAATATATTGACATCATTCGTACAGAATATATCAGTAACTCCTGAACAGTTTCCAGCTTTACTTATCGCTCCACAGACATGAAAATATTACGATAAGGTATCTGGAATACAGACAAACAGAACTAGGGAGTGCGGGAGCGGTTCCAGAAGAAAATTTTATATATCGTAAAAAGGCAATCGCCAACAAAAGCTAGTTGGTCAAAACTATCACAAATAATACAGAAATAGAATAAATGAACTATATCATACTTCATAAGTGATTGAAGCAAATAAGCCATCACATAAACACCAGAAATTGCCTCATGGGAATCAAACTTAGGACTCGATTGAACCAGTGAAAACCGCCGATCGTGACGCGGTCCGTGACCTCCGAACGCGGCAACAGATAGCGAAATGAGCTTCTCAAATATGCTTACAATACGCAGATGACTAACCGTTGACTGGCGGTAATGACGATTTCTCTTATAAAAATCTTTCTATAACTACGTTATTTTTACATTAAGCATCTATTAATCTATGTAAGTATTTGTTTTCATCATGTCCAATAAAGAAAGTAAACACAACTATTTGCTTTCTTCCAATGTTATATCAATGAAAGCTTCAAAAAATTAATATCGTAGTATTAGTTCTTTACTTTAGAACCATCTTTACACAATGATATGTCAAAATTATTCAGTCTGATTTACGTGTGGATCACAAATATCCAACTCTTTTCCTGAAATTTCTATCCATAATTATCAAGGTCGTTTAAAATGGAACGATATTAAAAGAACAATTACACCTTATATTTAAAAAGAGGAATATTTATGTAAAATATCTAAAAATAATTTTTGATGATGTTGCTATTCTACATCAGTATACATTTCTTCCTCGAAACGAAAATAAAAATCGATTGCGTAATCGACGCACTCGCATCTCAGAATGACGAAATAACAGGATCGTTAACTAATTAGCCGAATACGGAACGACTTGCTAATAACAAATCAAGAGCGTACCCTTAAATGTTACTGCTCATGACAACTCAACACATGCACTTAAAAAGATACAGCCTGGACGCCGACAAAAAGCATCAGTGTCAAAACCCGAACTGACAGATATCAGGACCGCACTGACCCAATCTATGTATAATTAACATGGACCAGAGACCTAACAAATTAATTAAGCACGGTAAAAACACTCCCGAAGCACCATACTATACAAAAGATAAGCAATATTAACCTAATGGATTCCCGACTTACTCGAACTGAACCCGCCATTTAAATCTAAAGATATTTGAACACATCGCCCGCGCGCATCGTTCGCTCACTCCATAAATAAAATAAATACAAATATTCTCACGTAAACGGGTAACTCGAAAGCGTTCATTTACATTTTGTGAATGTAATAAATGGGCCAAGCTTAAATACGTTCCAAGTTGATTTGAAGCCGTCAAAATAGTTAGCAATACATTCTATGTCGATCTACCGTTGAGATATTGTTTTCGTTTTATATGTCCTTTCTCGCGTCGAAATTCAACCACGGTGGCCAATCGGCGCGAGAGATAATATAGCGCACTAGTGCCTGCCTAACTGCGTACAGGTTCAGGTGTACTATCTCTTCCTTCACTCTCCGATAGAACAGATATCCGAAACGATTGAAAAAGGGATGAGGCGGAGGGCCAACTTATTACATGCTCATACGACGCATAGATCATGTTAGTTGTTCCATTGGATTTGGGTATTAAGCCTATAATATCCAAATTCAGGCCACAGAGACAGTTATATATGTATATCACTAGCATGTACCTTAGTAGCAGAGGACTTTCAAAGGTGAATAAGAAAATGGATAGCCCACCTGCCCGTATTACTTTTATTCCGAAGCCGCTGATTTACGGCCAGGTACTGAACCTACGAATAAGATCATCCAAAAAATGCCTCCAAAAAATATAATAAGAGCGCCACAAAAAGCTCAGCAAGACGCGTCAACGTCGGCCGCGCTCCATTGGCTGCGCGAACAAAGAAATATTGCCGCACTTTCATTTGTTCCCTTTTCCGCCATATTATTATTAAGCCGGGCCTTTTTTATCCCACAAACAAAGAATTGAATACCAATTAGAATCCTCCGCCGAGGTCAAACCTTAAACTAAGCAGTTTAAATCGAATCAAGTTAAACGGTTCAAAAATGCGTCAAATAGTCGAATATACGTCATAAGAGTAGATAAAATAGACAAAAACACAAAGGTCCTAATTATACGTTCGTTTATTTAGATTATAGTTATCTAGTTTATAACATATTTTAGTGTACCATAAACAAACATAGCAAGAGTTTACAGCTCCTGACGGTCCCGACGCACATTCGACGCATTGTGCCTCTTATAATTTTTATTAGGGGCAATTCGTCCGCCTTGATTTACTCCTTCCCGAACTGATAGATCTTTCATTTAATTTACGATTCTACCCCAGTGTTCCAAATGCAATAAAGCTTTACAAAAACAAGCAAAAATGAACACGTCGCATCGATGTTTTCATTGACGTTAAAAGAATCCTATGGGAGAAATATATTATGCTGACGCCGGACTTATAATAAACTTTTATAACGAACGCTTTTTCTCTCAGGACATCATATAAAATGATTTTTTCGTTTAAGATCAAAGTATAATTATGTTATAAATTCTAAAATAACACTACGATTTTTTAATCCGGCCGTAAATACGGAAAGTGTCAAAAATATTTCAAGTGTACCGTGGATATTCGCGCACTCCTACGGGATGCGTTGTCTTAGAGGACAGCCACTTGGCACAGTATCAGAGATTGTTATTATTGTAATGACGCCTCTACTCATAACACCGCCTCGGCAAATGTTTTCATATTCGCTATAAGCCATATTTCCCAAGAGCATTAACGTCAGCCATTCAACAAACTCTTCGATTTATGTATCACGCTTATATAAGGGACCACGTAAGCATATCGGTATGCCCGCACAAAATGGAATAGGGATAGTTCGCACGATTCAGGCCCGAGATGCGACTAAAAATAGGTGAAAGGGAAAATTTTAATTATTCCCGACTACGTCATGAGCGGGCTGAGAACACGTCCCCTCTGAGTCTCATTTGCAAGTTACCGAACGTGTATTATAGCGGTGGCAATAAGATAAAAAGGCACCTATAAGGTGCGATCAGAGGCAAAAATGAAATAAATTGGCGGTGAATAAGAGTGCTGTGCAATTGAGGCAAACACGGGCGCTCATTAGACGCGTCGCTACTGCGCCTGCCTGCTTGGGCTTGCCTGAACTTATAACGCGGGCCTACGTCGCGACAACGCGGTAACGCGAAATTTATATTGCACCTGTTTAAAAAACCTAAGGTTTTTGTACCCCCTATTCCTAAATTACTGTTATTTAAGTTCGAAAATTAGAAAATTGAAATTATAAAATGTGCTCAAGAAAAATTACAATTTTATTTCCGCGTATTTGAAGTTATCAACCAAAAACAATGTATGTTTCGAACTTATAAACGATTTTTATGAAAGAACTAAAACTTTGTAAAACACAAGTTGAAACGTATTACATTTGCTCAACATGATTAAGAATAACCTTAATTTTCATTATACGACATATCTTAGTAGAGTACCTTAGATAACCGAATGAATTACATATGTCCTTGTTTATTTTTATTCGCTAATTATTACTATATTAATAAACAATTTAAAGTATAGTATTGCCAAGGAAAGAGGAGAGAATTATCAAGAAAAATATATAATAAAATCATGAGCGCGATCTTCACAACAGTCGAGTAGAAAGAATTATTGTGAAATACATTATCACTATGATCAAAATAAACAAAACATCAAAATGTAAGGAACTATCTACAAGCCAAGACAAATTTCGAATACGTTTCAATTTTAAAACACGTGAAACAAATCGTCTTAGCACGAAATGCCATTATTTAAATACTAAAAACAAACATCACGGCGTCATCTTTGAAAATGTCCCTTTAAATTGCACGAAGCGACACAAGTATTTATTACGTATAATAACAAAAGCTCACAATACTTCTCGGAAATCTCACATGCTAAATAAGCATTATGATCATGCAACAATGGATCCTATGGGCCAGCCCTTTTGCAGAAAAGCTGTAAAATGGAAGCGCATTAGCATAACAAAGATGGTCGTTCGCCGTGACAAGGCGTTGATATCGTACAAGATGTCACTTTCACTTGTGCACTTGCAAGGCAAAAACTCGTCTCGGCGTCTTATTAAAGACTATTTTTCTGGTTTGCGTCGATATGGAAATCGCTCGAAACCGCAGGCCGCCGGGGACAATGTACAGACGGAGCACGTCGTGACGAGGCAAAAACTTTGTCCTATTGCACATGGACTCGGAAGCCGTGGAGTTAACGCGACGCGGTTAGCGTAGTGCGGAAAATTAAAACGCACACTTTTGGTTTCGGAACGGCGACGATTCGAAAATGGAATCCGGGAGGTTTGAAACGAAATGTCAAAGTCAAATGACATTTTAAAAATATATTTCTAAATTTGTTATTTTATTTTAAATTCAATAATTGTCCATAAATATTTTTGTATTGCTACTACGACTCAATATGTTATACCATTTTTTCCATAATATAATGTTCATTCCAAAAATATTTGGTCATATGAATTAAATAACAATATCCTTTTTTACGGTTGAACAATTTGCAATATCGAAAATTAAAAAGTAAATAACTAAAAGAACAAATTTTCACTTTGACATTATCTCTTAATTCTGTATGGTATAATAGTAGATTCGGAATAACTGCTTTTTGTTGTAATATGAAAATTGCTTAGATGGAGTATCAAACAAAATGAATTACCATAAAGCTTTCCGTTGGAACTACTCTACAGGCTGTTGCGAGCCCGTAACGAGGGTGGTACGACACACCGTGTACGTCACACGTCTCCACGCACCATTTGCATGCACCCGAGCGCATCCCGTCGCATCCCGCTGCATCCCGCCTCCCGACCGCACAACAGAAATAGTATAATGTCATATCAAATGTCTAAAGACGCGTGCTCTGTAACATTGCTCTGCGCTCCCACCTCGTGTTCAGACAAACGACGTAACACTAGCAGTTGAACTCTATACAAAACGCTAGAAACTATAAGATTATTATAAATAACTATTTCATTAATAGAGACGACATTTCGGCGTCGAGCGTTTTATTAACATACAAACAATAGTAAAAAATAGCAGGCCGTCGTCCGAGCCATAAATAAACATTTAGAAAACTGTCATTTTTTGCGTCTATATAAATCCAATAAATAAATCCCGTGCCTATTTTGTTTCGACGCTAGTCGTGACTAATTGGGACTGATGCAGCACAAAGCGACGGGGCATCCGAATTGTCCTCTCGGTTTTGCAAATATAATAATAAAATTTTATTACCCCGTTTGTCAAAGGGTTTCTGGAGGCCTGAAAGGGTACTCGGGGAGTCCGTGCCCGTAATAAGTCAAAACGTGTCAATTGTCTGGTTGCATTCCGTCATAAATCAGTTCCACAGAAACTGTTCTTGTAAACTCGTAATATTCAATACAATATCATTACACAAATATAGAGTTATGGCTGCACGTACCACAGTTTCCATTGTGAGTGGTTTAAAGAAAAAAAAATTGCAAAGTTCCGTTTTTGCACGGTTCCGCGAAAAGAAAGCTGTATGTAAACTGACGGGACTTCTCTATTTAAATTTGCCACCTGCTACTAATGCATAACTGTATTGTTTATGGCGTTAACTTTGGAATTGAAACTTATTTAGAAATAATAGAGAGTGAACTTCACCTTGAGTCTATCATTCGCATTTCTCTTGTGTGAACTGTTAGAATGTTGCGTGGGTTTTGTGGATGACGTCACTGGGTGGCGTTGATGGAAGAGTGATGGAGCGAGTCAGATCTGGGGTCAGCGGCGCCATGCGTCATCGCTAACGACGACAAATGACGTGACGTGACGCGACTGAGAATATCTGGGGCCGCGTCACGGAGTACGCGGTAGCTCCATACTACCTACGGTGTTGCGGAATGTTTTATTTATACATTCGATACAAGGAAAATACATCTGTTTATATTCTGGTACAGCATGCGAACATCAATTAACACGATTGGACTTCTAACACGGCGTTTTGTTTTCGGAACGGATCTGTAACCGACTAAATAGTAATATGGGGCATTGTTGTTATTTAAAAAGTAAACTATGTCTCAAGTTCACGTTTCTCTTTTTATTTTAACTATAAATAAAACTGAACTAAACTTTAACTTTCACTAAATTTGGATACTGTCATCAAGTGTGCAAAAAATGAGAGAGGGTACCTTATATCTAAAAAATATCGAAAAATAGTGCTCCCTAGTAATAAAAATATAACTCCTAGACGGTCGATTAGCATTACATTATGTGGAATACAGAATAATTCCCAAAGACCAGTATAAAAGGGAAGGATCCCAGAAAAAATTATATAAGATTTACAAAAAAAATTATGACAATATACACTCAAGCGATGCCGCAAGCAAATGCTAGTTAATAAAAAATGGAGATCAAGACCGAAAATTGCAAGATTTTCAATATATGAAAATAATACAATATTTTCAATATATTAACAGATTGATGATAGTAAATAATCTAGTGATTATAATAAACATGTAAGGAACTACATAATTAAGCTAATATAATGTATGTTAAACAGCCATGTTATGTCCTGTTCTTATCTTATCCAAATCTGGTAATTGCCAATTTGTGTACAGACTGACTGCATTAATGAATTTAGCAGAATCTTTCATAAGTGAGACAAAAAAACATCATATAAATAACTAGCAGCTTGTTTTGACATATTAAATACGTTACACAGGTATGTAAATATTAAAAATAAAATATGCTAAAGAGTGTAAAATGTTTAATCACTTTTTTTTATTTTCTATCATCTTAGCCTTAACTTTCTTTATATTACCCACCATTATTTTTACATCCAATAATTAAACTTTATCTACATTCCCCTTTAACATTAGAAGAATGCCAAATCTTACACGATCTGAATGCGTAGGATATAAAGTTATTTTTTCCAAAGTGGAGCTTTTAGTAGTTTGCAGTGTTTGCATATAGATTAATTCAGAAGATAGTAAATATAAATAAAAAGAAATTCAGAAGATAGTAAAAACCCCTGTACATAAATACCGCGATTGTCGGATAGTGTGGTCGCCACGGCGTGTTTGGACAAAAGTTTCCGCTTTTTAAACGCGCACCCGATGACAGGTGGGTGAATGTCGGCGCTATCGGACGCATTTTTTACCGAACAGTAGGAAGATGTCAATCCTCGCGACTATCCATCACGCTTCTCGTTTCCCCCCATTTCTGTCATATAAACTGTTGTTTAACTGCTTCGGATAAATGTACGCGCATGTTTAATTGGCCGATAATCTTGCCATATTTTGTCATGTGATCATAGGGATCGTGACATTGATGTCTCGTTTGGCGCAGTTGATTAGTTGTCAGATCCGGCGTCACAAATCGTGAGTTCGATTTCCGGCCGGTAATTAATCTCAGCTGGTAATTATTGATTTCCATAGTACCTATTTAAATGACAAAATTGTTATATACCAAATTTATAGAAAAATATCCCTGCAAAAATAAACACTACGATATTATTGTGAAAGAAAGAAATCACAAAAAGCTTTACATTTGTAGCTTGCACAATGGCAATTGGAAATAAAACCATCCCTTTTCTTCTGTACTAATATTGTGAATGATTTACATGTAGAAAGTAAGTGTATACGTGAAGTTTCCCACAGAGATTTAGCGGCGAGCGCGGCCGGCTGCACGCGACACGAAAATAGCACGGGGGATTTGTCGAAAAATAAAAATTTCCCCAAATAGACGGAAATATACAAAAATGTGAGGCGGAGAGCGAGGGGCGAACGTGATGGCGCGCCGTAATGCGCGCCCCTAATTAAAACGTTAAAAACCCGAGCGTTTCTGAAAAACGTCAATTTCGAAGAGAAATGTGCCGTCCAGGGACCACGCTCTCATATTATTTCTGTTACTTTAAGCGTCACGTGAATAATTACAAACTTCTGTGCGAAGTAAAAAGTGTATGCGTCACAAAATAACGAGATAGAGTAAACTTTCAACGGGACAGCTTAAAATTTAACAGTCGACAAGGTGGACCAAAATTCAAATCGTGGCGTGCGATAGGCATCAAGTACGCGTGTACAATATCGTAATTTAGAAATTCAACCGCAGACGACGACGAGGCTATTTTGCAAACGCAGCGGGACAGACAAGCGGCGAATTGATAAATCTAGCCGTTAAAGCGATATGCAGATCTGCATCGACATTCATTACCTAATTAAAATCGCGGGCCCCTTCCGCTCGCTACATTTCTCCAGCGCGCTGCCAATAAATTTCATCCGCCAGTCGGGGCCCATAACGATAACCAGTTCCTCGGGAACTATCGTTCAATCTGGCGTCGATGCCGTATGTTGATCCGGTCGTGTACCCGCCGCTCTTTGCAGACGAGCCTGTCGATTCCTATGTATTATTTAGTACCATCACTAGAGCGATCGCGACGCTACGCTACGCTCGTATATGTGTGTGTGGGCACACACGTCGACGCGCGCGAATGTCTAAGGTTCGGGCCGCGTCAGAGATAACGAGCTCACATATTCATAAAGAATAAAGAATTATCCAACAACGAGAGCCCCCTCCCCGCGCACCCTCCAGCTTTGATCGTTATGCTCTCATTCACACTTTACGTTCGATCACGATCTATCCGTTCCTCTCTAAGGACCCAATAAAACGGCCACTCTAAAGGGCCCGGGTTAAAATTGGATTATCGACTTTAATTTATTCCGTGGAAGAAATATTTCATTTTTGGTCTGCGCCCGCTCATGGAACCCTTTTACTCCTCGCGAACGTCTCTCGAGCGGCTTCAAAAGGAACATTGTGGTGCGGGATGAGGCGTCCGGTTTTGATTCTTATTTTCAGTTATGAAAGGATCATTTGGCTGCGGGGTGCGTCGCTAACAAAAAGTCGTTATGAAATTGAAAGCGGCACGGTCCAACCCGCGCGGCCCCATCTTTATGGGCGACATATTTGATTCGAAAACTTGTTATGCTTCGTCCTAAATAAATTATAACGAGAAATTGTAATCATTAAATGGATATATTTAAAGTGTGTGGAGGGTTCGGTGGGGCGATGGCAGGACGATCGCCGCTACGTATCTGGCTACAAGAATGCCCGCGCACCGAAGATACCGCGCGCAAATCTTAGCGACCTTGCATCGTGTGGCAACATTGTGGCTTTCTACCACCAATTGTTTTATTCGTTAAATGATGACAAATTTTATTTTAAATTTTTGTCTATAATTTAGTATATTCTATAATGTGTTTAGATTTATAGTATTTTTAGTGCGTAAAATTTACAGGTCCATTACTTTATTTAAACATCATTTTTTCACATATATGCTTTCTTCTAAGTTGTTATTGATGTAAAATATGATACATAGCCATGAATAAAAGTAAACGCGCGCGTGGGCCGCGAACAATTTTTGTTTCACACTTAATTGCTCGAATGTAAATTATATCGTCTCGTGGGCGATCAATCCAGTTTTAAAGTGCAGCCTATTAATGTGGCAATAACACTTAAGTCAGACAACACTGGCAACTAGACACTTTCTTCATTAATGACATCTTAACATTTCTTAAAACTTATTCATATTTATTCTCTTTAATCAAGACAAATTTTATTAGTTGCTCAAAAGAAAGTAATATTCGCGATGTAAAGCAATATCAAGATGATCATGCATATTTGCATATTCAATTATTTGTTTTAAGTGATAATATATTATATCCTGTAAGTGATTAATAAAAACCAAAACCAACGATGTGTTAAACAAAAAAAAAGAAACGGAAGATGCGTTGAAATAAAAATTTATATACCGATCGTTAACGCGGCCCGCGTCCAATATTAAATGGAGAGCGGGCGTAGAGGTAAAAATTAAAGACAAACATAAATATCGGAGGAAAAAAGTTTGATTCAAACTTTCGTCCTCGTCGCGTCGATTGATGATTGGGTTGAAATCCGATATTTTCCATACAACTGTGGGCGTCCTTTCTGTGGTCTAACATGCGTGTACACATGACAACTAGTTTATGAATGAACGAAATGAAAATTTATACGAAAGACATCTCTATAATGTATTCAAGTGTAACGTGTTAAAAAGATCGGAGATTGTATTTGATCCTATAACACTAAAAATATCCGGTACTTAAGTTAAAACACGTTACGTTTTTGTACTGTGCCTGAAAATATTCTACATAAATTTATATAAAATAGCATCTGCCAGTCTGCCATTGGAATGATCAGGCGTATGTGTAGTTTTTATACTTATATTTTCCAAATCCAACGTAATTACGTATATTAGGTAGAGGTGTCGACGGTGCCTGCACCAAACTGGATACGATGTGGAGAGGAATAAATTAAAAGTTAAGTTATGAGCGGTCCGATCTAACAACATGAATGAACCCCAGCCCGCGCCCCTCGCCTCGTCCCAGGACCCGGCGGCGTGTGGCCTTTACCATTGCCGCGCCAGGGCAGCACTCGGAATGTTTAGAAACGTTAATTCGACGTTATAAAACGCTAAAATCTTACATGTAAGTAAGACGGTAAACGTAACTTCAACCAAAAACATCTTCTGCGTTCAGATTTTAATATATTAATTTATTTTTAATAGGTATAAAAGCTAGTCTTATATATGAATTCATAATTTGTGCCGTTTGTCTAAATTTTGTTCAGACCGCGAAGTCGTTTCTGCGTGATTGAGTAACAAACATTCAGACACACACACATTTACTTTCTGGATAATATATCATAAATGCGGAAATTATTGATTGAATCTTTGTTTATTTGTTGCGCGTTCACGTCTTAACTACTAAACTGATAATCATAAAATTTTGAATGCAACCTGTACATTGGGATGGATACAGAAAAAGATATGAAGTACCTTTAATTTAGCAAGAAATATCGTTCCTGAGGGATAGTAAAATAAGGCTGGACTACACACATAAATAAATTGCAACATGAAGCCTTTAATACGGTAAAAAAATGCCTATAAAACTTGAACAGGAAAAGTGGGAACGACCCTGAAAATCTAAAAAAAAATCTTACATCCCGTAAAAAAAATTAAAACATATTAATTAACGCGAATGAAGCCACGTACAAAATTTAGATTATAATATTGTTAAGATACAAAGCCAACTGACAACCGTCGATATGATGCATAATTTTACTGCTTCCATCGGAAATTTCTCTTTCGCAATGCTGTTTTTTGTAAATTATGCACACTTACGAGCAACATCGGCTTATTGTTAATTTGTGTGCGGCACATAATCCCAAATGCGGCCCTGTTATAAGGTGAGATGACACGTTATCGGTGCCGGTAATCTGAACCCAAAATATTACGATTCAAAACTTGGTCAAGACCTTATATCCCGAATATAGTAACTTTGGGCACCATTAAAGGGAAAAGTGGTCGTTTATAACTCCGGCCCCGTATACTTTATTTGTTTAGTCATAATAAAACGTTGTCAATTAAGCGGACTCGGGAATAATGTTTCCTTTTTATATTTTTTTAACCTGTTATAACGATAATGACTATAAAGATTTTTCCTTTTTTTTTAAACGAACAACTCCAAAGAACGCACACATATTTTAAGTTAATGAAAGCGTTATAAGAATTATATATTCTGATTGTTAAAAACTGATGATCACCATCGCATTAACAAAATGAGATGCGGCAATAAATGGAAAAGGATAAGTATACTCCTATATTTAGCACAAAAGTGTCTCGAAAAATTCTAACCTAACCTAAAATATTCCTGCCATTTTTTTTTAAAACTAAAGAAATATAACTTACAGTCATTATTTCTTAAACAAATTATTACAAAAAAAGTTAACATTAAATATACTTTATCTTCGGACGCGACCCCACTGACCTAACTTAACATTACGAAGTTCCTATGACCACCATTCATCACCATTTCACCAGATCCTTGGTCTCATTATATTGCATTTTTAACTGATTTCCTTGTATATGTAAAAATGATGTTGATTTTAGAATCTTGTTCTAATTTATTGGGAATGAGCAGTGGTGTCAAACACTATCTGTGTCCTCCGGTTTGAACCACCATTAATTTAAAGACTCGGCAGCTAAGGTCTTAAATTCTAAGGCCGAATAGTTGAGCTATCAAATGCAAAAAGATATTTTACACTTTTCGCACTTTAAGAGTGAGTTCAAACAAATACATTTCAATTTTATTATTAGTATAGATATTGATGAACTACATTCTTCGTTATATATCGATAACAAAACGTTACATTATATTAAACGTAAATCACATTCTGCATCGAATAGCTAACATGCAAATAAAGACACTGTCGCGTCTTGGTACGTTACCATTATAAGTACAGTCACGCGGAAAATAGGGAATAACCTTAGAGTATACATACATATGTAACTATAGAGTGCGGGTGACCGAGTGTGAACCGTGAACACGGGTGTGAACAGTAGTTTGAAAACACTTTTAATTGGTATCAAACAGTTGTAAAGATCACAACAGTGACACAAAGAAACATAACGGCAATTATTTCATAAATTTGCCCTTTTTAAGGGGGGATTATACAAGTATTAAATAAATACATAGTTACAAAAGTTTATTGTAAAACTATGTCTCACTGCTTTTGCTTGCGACACAACGTACTACAAGTGATATCGGCACTCTATGATGTTATATGTATACTCTAAGGGAGTGACCTTTTCATTTAATTACCGCGCATTGCCAAGATACTTTAACATTTATTGCGGTTATGCTTGTGTCGAATCGCTATATAAAACTTGGGTCGTTATGTCTCGTTTTAATTGAGATCTTATATTAATTAGAGTGGATGCGAGCGTGCAATGTGGCCGACGCACGCATCCCCCGCACGCAACTGTGACCATCTCGAAAACATAAATATTGACTTCTGTATGCTGTGTCAACTTATGTAGATAGCGCGACGTCTACTGCTAATGAAATGGCGTCGCTAAGAGACGTATCATATTTTTTGAGTGTATCTGTTTGTCCGTCTGTCACCAATTTTCCGGAATTACTTATATCGATCGAGTCTATAGTGAGGTATGTATATTATAAAATTAAAAAAAAGTTGTGCAAACTATACCGTGTAATATATCAAATGAAAGGGCTCGTTGTGAGAATCTCAAATATATTTTCGTAATAATTTAAAAGTATATGGTTTTAAAGGTGCGCAAATTGGCCATCCTCTCGCAACTATTCCTTCGAAATCAATTTTTAAAAATAGTGTAAATGGAAGAATGAGTTTTTTTGTACGTTCATTTGTTAAGCTTCCACGTCTTTAATACTCATTCGATCATAATTTCTTATCCAGAACAATCTTTATTCAGAAAAAAGGACTGTTCCATCCAGATAATATGGCATGATAATTGATTTATGTAAGCAACGATCTTGCCTGTATAGCTATAGTATAAATAACAAAGTTCGAGTAAAAGTTGGCAAGGGGCTTTACTTGAGTATAGAAGGAAAAATCAAAATAAAGTATTATTTGAAAGTAGCCTATTTTGAAATAGTCCCACAGCTGGGCAAAGGCCTCCACTAGGTAAAGGTTATAGGGCATAGTTCACCACGCGGCCCCAGTGCGGATTGGCGCACTTCACATATTAGTGATGCAAGTTTCCTCACGATGTTTTCTTTCCCCGTGGAGTGATAAATCAGCACTTAAAATTGCACTTAAGAAATTGACAAATTCACTGGTGCCGGCATTGTTGTTTGAACTCAGGTTCGCCTCGAATATACAGAATTAATGGTGAGTGCCAGGACACTGAGCTACCACGGCTTCAAGATGTACCATAAACTATTTCTATATTTTACCTAAATAAAATATAAATTGAAGCGTCAGAGGTTTGAATAAAAATACATCCTTTGAATTATTTTTCTTCAAATTGTAACGTGAATTAATAAAAAGTAAACGATTAGTTTACTACAAAGAAAATTACTAACGCTGGGAAAACATAATAATTTTAAAACGCTATAAATGACAGTAGCACTCAATCTTAAGTAAAGTGGAATTTTTAATAGTCATACAAATACAAGATAATATTTGATTTACGACGCCATCTGTAGCATTATGCAATCAAAATACGGAGTAAAAGATTAGGATGCGACGGTCGGAGGGAAATGTAAATAAAAATGTGTATTTTCTTATAAATTATTAACACGGGTCGTTGCTTCCAACAAAACACGCCTATAAAACGACACTGGCCGTTTGGAAGATCGCTCCAGTCACCGTTTTACAAGCCGAAAGAGCGTTATCGGAACAAGATAATATTATCTAAATACGAGAGGAACATTCGAATTTGTTGCCATTTGTAAACAAATCGCGAGTTAGTGGCTCTTTTAGGAATTAAACGAAACGGTTTTTTTCTCAAATAATCCTAGTAGGTAGCTTATAAAATCCGGCAGACATTTTATATTTCCACTTAGTTATTATCTTTCAAAGATCACGACCCCTGTCTCCGACTCTGATTTATTCTCAGTCTAAATAGAGATATGTTAAATTTTTTAATTACGTATCGATTTTATATTGTGTTAGACCATTTTTTTAATATTTTCAAAATAACGATAACGACATTTTGAGTATGACTATTATTATTGATGCATTGGTTTCACCCAGGATTTATTAAAATTAAAATCAAATGGACAGATGCGAATATAGCCCCTTTATGGATGTCTCTTAATCTATTTTCTTATTCACATGAAATTAGGAGAAAAATGTTGTAAGGATAGCAGATGTTCTTCAAATTTAGATTAGAATCGTTATTTGTCAGCCTATATAAAAATATAACATCCATATTTTTAATGATTCGTTAGAGTTATGCTCATTATGTCTACTTTGCCAATCATTATTGATTGCTTATAAATTAAATCCTCGGCCATCCTGTTTGTTAGTTTCTGTGTGTTCCGCCAATTCTAATATTACGTTACTATAAGAATTGCATACATGCTTCACTTCTAGCTGCACCGTAGGGATTTATTATATTCCCGGAGAGCGTCAGCCGTCGTGTTCGCGTGCCCGATGACGTGATAGTGCGCCGTCACGCGTGTTAGCGTTATAACAAGTCGCGGGCGGACTAACAAGGCGGAATATCGCCACCCGACATTAGTGCAACATGCAACAATTTTATTGCCACCGCTCACCCGCCCCGGTTGAAATTCGCAAAAGCTATCTCGTCATCTTTGTAGCGAGCTGTAAGAATCGAATAGCTTATCGCGTGGCTAGAGGCGCGGGCGTCGCGGACAAAATTAACTTGTCTAGCGTCGCTATTGCAGTTGACGTTTAAGTTTAAAAAGATGATTTTGAAAACGGAACAAAAAAAAAAAATTTTGGTCTGTTTATAATGCGGCAATAAAAAAGGTCCCTGTAGTGTGGAAATATCGATCAACTGAGAAGATGGGTGTAAAAAATGGACATAGACAAACACCTAGATAGGCAAACAACTTGTCCAGGGTGGTGCGTAATCGTGCCCATTACCTAAACAGGCATTCCATCTGCTGCGCTACCGTGTCATTTAAATGTTTTAAACTCATCTGAAGGTGCAATGGTAAATATAGATACAATCTACAATGCAATATTACCAACATCGACATTTTTCAATTTTAACAATTTTCTTTAGTTTATTTTATACGATTTACAGAACAAAAGAACCACCAGAACCACCAGACCCCCAGCCCCTAAAATTTTGTAAAACTGTTGATAACTACTCAACGAGTGGTCTTCAAGTTTCCCCATAAGCCAGACTTTAACTAGAATTATAAATATTTTTTCTGCAAGCTCTAAACCTATATCCAGACGAGCTTAGCTTAAAGGTACAGCTTTTCATCCAGCTGTATGTAAATTAATACTCTACCTTCTTGAAATAAAAGAATTAGATTATTTTATTTCTAAAGTTATGCTATGCGGACTAATTTATTGTAATTATAACCTTTATATTATCTTATGCAAGATAATATAACTAAAATATAACGACAATATAACTAAGAAGTCACTGATATTAACCAAAATACTTAATAAAAGTTATTGCTAACTTAAATATTTTAATTAACTCTAATTAAAACATGCTGATAATCAAATCTTAGTCTACAGAACTGGAACAAACTTTTTTCATTATAGCAACTTTCCCATTTAAAATTATTCAAGTATCAACAAATTCAAATGCTTATCTATCGACGCCCCACTATCTGCTATCATACTGCAATAAATTTTTATATTATTATTTCCTTTACACGCAACGAATCGTGTTAAAGTTAAACAGTAGTAAAAACAAACACCTAGATAAGCAATGAAA